>OMLC01100097.1:0-10466 GCA_900302585.1 Regalecus glesne
ATGTCTGTTTGTAAAACTAGGCGCCGGCATGGGCTCTGAATATGAACATTTACTGTTTCACCCAGAGGCACGGTGGTTGTCGAGAGGTAATGTGTTGGAGCGTTTCATCAAGCTGAGAAATGAACTGTTGGCGTTTTCCATGGATGAAAAAAAACGGATTTTGTTGACTTTCTGTGTGACCAGCAAAAAATGTGCCTCCTTGCATATGGAATGGACATCTTTGGAAAACTAAATGATCTTAAGCGCATGCAGGGGAAGAACAAGAATATAATGCAGATGAGTGGCCGTATTGATGGATTCAGGCGGAAACTCGCATACTGGGGAGAAAGCCTTTCAAAGACAGTTTTTAACAGACGACAGCATCGATAAATGCTTCACAAATAAGATATGCGCCCACCTGAAATGCTTAGAAAAGCACTCTGCCACTTATTTCCCCGACATGGACATGTCAAAGTCTGACTGGGTGAGGGACCCATTCCACTGTGATGCTGGTGCAGTGGACCTGCCTGCCACCGCTGTTGAACAGCTGATTGATCTGTCATACAACAACAACAACAACAGCGCCTAACTTTGAAAGGCTGCAGCGACGTGTGCCGGCTCAGCCCTCCCATTAAATAAGGTGAGTTGAGAGAGACGATCATAATACAAACTCTGAACCTTAAACAGAAGCACTGTGCTGCGGTACTGTTCATCTTTCAAAACTTCATTGTGGCTGGGACCAGCCACAGTTCTTGGTTCATTGTTTGAGTTATTCTTTGTTCAGGATTAAGTTTTGCAGTATTGTAAATAAAAGCTTGAATGACATATCCATAACAGGGAAAATAAAATTTTCACATTGGGCACTAATCTCATCCTGATTTTTCTCACTCTGTCCATAATAATATGTATTCATATCACCTATATTTTGCAAAAAAATAATGTTTATTTTGCAACATAGTATAACAAAGTATTAAATAGAAAATATATACATTTTCGCCAAAAAAGTACGTTTTGAATGTCTGGGGTCGCTAGAAATTTGTGATGTTAAAATGGGGTCACGAGCCAAAAAGGGTTCGAAATCACTGCTGTATGGTGTGATTGTTTCATTTTGGGTCTTTCCTGCCGCCCCATAAGTATATCCTATTTGTTAATTTCATTCTGCTGGTGAGGCAAAAAGCCTTTAATATGACGTCAGCTACACCATTGAAAATAACTGTAAACTGTATTATTTCAGGAGCACCAAGGTTCAAAGCAGGAAACCAGAGGTTACCCAATCTGATTTGGGAATGAGTCCTAACCCCAAGTGAAGGAGTTCAAGTGTCTCAGGATCTTGTTCTCAAGTGAGGGGAAGATGGAGCATGAGTTGGACTTGAGAACAGGAGCTGCTGGAGTAGAATTACACTCACTTTACCAAACCATCATTACCAAGAGAGAGCTTAGCCAGAGGGCAAAGCTCTCGAGTAACCAGTCGATGTTTTTTCCTATTCTCACCTATGGTCATGAACGTTGGGTCATGACTGAAAGAACTAGATCATGGATACGAGCGGCTGAAATGGATTTTGTTAGGAGGGTGTCTGTTGCCTCCGAGATAGGGTGAGATCTTCAGTCTTCTACGAGGGACTTTGCAGTAGAGCTGCTACTCCTTCAAATTTAAAGGAGCCAGTTTAGGTGGTTTGGGCATCTAATAAGGTTACCACCTGGTTTCCTCTCAATTGAGGTTTTCAAGGTATGTCCAGCTGGGAGATGGCAGCGGGGTAGATCGAGGACCAGGTGGTGGGATTATATCTTCACACTGGCTTGGGAGCACCTTGAGATCCCCCAGTTAGAACTACAACACACAACTGCATTGAGCATGCATCACGGCAGTTAGAACTAGTTAATGTTGCAAGGGAAAGGATAACTTGGAGTTCCCAGCTGAAATCTGCTACCTACGCGACCTGACCTGATAAATGGTTGATGATTGAGGGATGGATGGATAAGCCAGATTTAACCATCAGGCTAATTTCCATCTGTTGTTCCAAGCAGTTAGGGGTTCCAGTGTCTTGCTCAAGGACACTTTGACATACCCTCTTAAGGAATCAGGGATCAAATCACCAATCTTCAGGTTACTACAACCACCCTACCTTTTGAGCTATGCCACTTTCACCCATCCATAAGTCTTTTGCCTACTTCAATAATCACCTGGGCCCCATACAATTAAACTTACCTTGGCGGCTTTAAATTTTGAGGCTACTTGTTTCTTCCGTCTATGGGTATTGTTTCATTACTGATCCAGGCTATTACCCTGTCATTGAAATTTGTGGATTTCCTGAAGACAAAAATAAGAACTTGAACCAGAAGGTTGCCTCCATTTGTAAAGGTGTGAGAATTTTCCATTGGAGGGAGCTGTCATATTGCTCCAGCTGTGGGAAACACGTGAGCAATATGAAGGAGGTATATAGACTCAATAAAATACTCTTCTTAGGCTCCCAAGGAAAGTGCCTCTGAATAGACTGAAAACGCATCAGTCACTCTCACAAAATGAGAATGTTGCAATGGACTGTTTGTGTTCATGTGTGTGCACACGTGTATAGTGTGTATTCGTATGCAGGTATGTAAAAAAGCAACCTTTGTTTGTGCTTGCATGTATGCATAAGCATTATAATGCACTGATTTCATGAGTGACTTTTGTGTTTATCTATCAATCAATATATGTCCGTTTGAATATGTGTTTTCACATAGTGTGTGAGTGTATGTATGCATGTGTGTGCACCTTATGGCTTGATACAAGGTGATCACATAGTGTTGAACCCATGTTAGCACGTTAGCTTACTTTCCAGACTTCACGGTACTTGAGGGGTGGCAGCATATGTGTGTTACACTTCTGTGTGCATGCATGTGTGGAAGTAGTTACATATTTTTGTGTGTATGCTTTGTTCACTTGAATGTGTGTCCATATGTATTCAAATTTATGTGTGCGTGTGTGGTGGGGTGCAGTAGTGATGATCCCCAGATGGCTGACCTGACCCTCTAGACCATCGAGTATCCAGGTGAAGCAAAGCGAAAGGGTCATTAAGACATCAGCTGGCTGAGAGAAAGGACTCCCTTTGTTGATGTATGAAACTCATGTCAGTTCACCTCCAACAGTTATGGCATGTCTGGAAGACATATGGCTGTTTTATGTTGAGAAATATTCTTTCAGCACTATGGAGTGTGTTTACCCTGGCAAAGAATTTTGAGTGATATTATGGTGGCCATATTTCACTGTTATTACTTCTCCAATACTGTCATAATCCTTGCTGATTTTAAATAAATTGCCCCAAAAGAGCGTCCCAGTGGACACAGTCAAAGGGGAGCCAAAAATGTCATGGCCATGAAATAGGAAAGCGTAGCCATGAACTTATGACTTTGTGAAATCTGATTGTCATGAATGCTTGACACTCACTTGCTTTGCTGCCCCACCTACTTTATGACCTCCAAACCTTGACCACCCAGTATTCACTCTAGTGTTACCGTGGGGTCACCAGCACATGATTAGCATCCAAGAGGCAAGAGACCACCTGTTCTCTTTGGAAAAACAGATCAAGCAGGTTAATCCAGGACAAAGCCATAATTGATGTTTGATGTGACTCATAAATCCACTTTTTGGGTGGGTGAGATTTTGGTGAATGAGAGTATGTAAATTAGGGAAAAGGGGAGGTGTGTGAGAGCTATCCTGTTGTTTTGGTACAGCGAGCCCACTTTGCTATTCTTTACATGGAAACGAGGCCATTGCATGGGGGCGGCATAGCTCAGTGGGTAGAGCGGTCCTCTGGCAGTCAGAACGTTACAGATTTGATCCCCAAATCTGCAGAAAGCATTTTGATGTGTCCCTGAGCAAAACACTGAACCGCTAACTGCTCCCTGAGTGCCATATATTGGCAGCTCACTATTCCTATACAATAGGATGGGTTAAAATGCAGTGAAATCCAAATTTCCCCTTCCAGTACTGATAAGGGAATCCTAGTATTTATTTACACATAGTTCATAAAACCGTCCAATGCTAATCAGCTCAGCTGGACACAAAGTTTATTCAGAAAAGTCTCGTCACTCAAAAAGGTGACATCGTCAGTCTGTGCAGACTGCATCCTCCCGACCCATATAAACGATGCAGTGATACCACGCAACTAAAGGCTTGATTCATCTGCAAGTTGACTGCACATTCAGCATTGTGAGATGATGACAGATCTCTGTCAATCTGGTAAATCTGACAAAGCGGGGATATGTGGGGTTGCCTTTTATTGTCATTTGTTTAAGGTGTGCGTCTATCTTGTGTTATTTTTTGCCGTCAGTGAGGTGTAAATCTGTCCTGTTTTATCCCTTGGGTACCATCTTGCACCAGGTTGTGAATATATGTTGATCAACAGGGTAATCAACCAGATGTAGAAAACAAAGGCAGCTAGAAGAGGCCACTTAATGCAGGATAGGGCAATCAAGCAGATGTGGAAAACAAAGGCAGCTAGAAGAGGCCATTTAATGCAGGATAGGCGAATCAAGCAGGTGGCGAAAACAAAAGGCAGTTGGTTACCTAATGCATGACATCCGAGATAGATCAACACAGATGAAGGGTGCAAATTAGGGGCAGAGCAAGCCAATGTGAACGTTACAGAGGTCTGTGTTATTTTCCATTTACAATCCAATATTTCAATGACTAGATGACCTCTTGAGTGATGTTGTCCCTTATTTAGCCTTGTATAGCCCATTATCAAAAAATACAAATTTAGGTCAGTGGGCTTTACAGGAAAACAACATCATGTCGTAGACCCTTGCATCAGATGAGAAACAATTCCCTAAAGACCCCTTTAACATGGAAAAGAAATAGATAGAAACCTAAGCTGAAATGTCCACAAATAAAGATCCTGACAATTTCAGAGATGCTAAATAGGGAGTTCCAGTTTTTGACTGTTTGTCAAAATGGATCTTATGGAAAATAGCTCCTTTTTTGGATGCCTTATTTGGAGGGTTGGTTCCTCAGCTACTCAAGCTGGATGTGGAGCCAGCAGAACTGTGGGCTGAGTCACTGGCACCTATAGGGAGTACAAGGTGCACCAGCTTTAAAACATTTCCTCCCCTAAAGTTGTCAGACATCTGTAATCAATTTTCACACAGACCTGAAAACACACTGTGCCAGGGCTAGTTTTTTTTAAAGGCATTGCATTTTCTTCTCTTTTCATCTTCTTTTCACCCTCTCGTTCACCCCCAAGTGCAGATATCCAATTCCAGGCTTTCTTTTTGGCACATTAAAAGGCAGTAGGGAGAGGGCCTGTTAAAGATCTAGAGATGGAAGGGGAAACATCCTCAAATGTTTTGGCAGACTTCAGTGGAAAGGAGGGTTGTCTATCTTTCTTATCACACACTTCTTGACCTCATCCCCTGTTCATTTTTCTATTAAATGACATTGGAAGAGCCCCTCGCCCAGCTCGTGGTGTGGATATATCACATTGTGTTTGGAGGAACTAGTTGTCAGTATTTGTTAAATCAAGCCTCTCCTCCCAAGCTTGTAAAGTCCTAATGAATGTTTATAGCTAAAGCCAAATATTAAAGAACTACGCAGGTAACAGACAACATACACACAACTTCACATTTTTGAAATTTTTAAACATGTCTGAGGCCAAAAAAATAGAAAAGACAAGTGGCATAAAAAGTGCAGTGTACTAGTAGGGGGTAAACAATATACATATGAACATTTATTTGGATGCTTATATTCAGAGAGTTGGACTTGATGTTGAGTTTGTACCATCTTAGTAAGGTTGACCTGAACAGTAATCAAATCAAACACCGTACTATTATTTATTAATTCATTAATCCATTGAGTTGTGATGAACTGTAGGTCACCTCTAAACCATTCACATACAGTTTTGATACAGGGGCCTCATCGACTACTTCAATTCCGTAATCGGTAACCCTCACCTTAGCCATCAGGACTACACATATACCTAACCTTCACCCTACCCCAATCGTGTACCATGGTGTTTCAGTCAGGGCCTTCAGTAAAGCCCCCCCCCGTCACACACACACATACATACAAATTTCTTATATGTAAGCCAACACTTTCAAATACAAAATACACTGTCAAACATTATGTGCACTACTATACTAACCACAACAATGGTCTAAGGACAGGCGGATAGTGTAATGTCCACTGAGATAAATGTCTAATTTGTGATTATGGGCTATACAAATAAAATTAACTTGACTTAACAAGACAGCTGGTGTTCAATAACTACTGTAGCAGCTATTACAGCATCACCGACAGATTTCCCTTTATGTCCCTCAGCAACCAGATTGCACACACACACCACATTAAACAAAAAAAGTTTCCAGAATTTAAAAAAACGTGAATCGGTTCAACTAAGACATTTTTTTAGAAAGGTTTTGTCACTTAAACAGGTGACATCTTTAGTCTGAGCTGACTGTAACATCCTCACCCATATAAAGAATACAGCAACACCACACAACATAAGGCTGGCTTCAAATGCAAGTTGGTAATTGACTGCACATTCAGTGGTAATGAGTACTTTTCACAGAGGATTGTGGAATATTCGCAATCACAGCATTGGAAGATGAAAACGCCTTACTCTCAGGCCCCCACCCTGTTCAAGGATGGTCTTTCCCTCTAAACATAAATGGCCTCTTTAACCCCCCTTTCAAATCAGTGGATGTTAACTTTCTCATCTTTGAATGAATGGCCACTAGCCTCTAGATGGGTGTAGACAGCAGAGTCCTGGCCTGACGTGTTGGCTCTCCTTTGTTGCTCCACCCTCTTGGTCAGTTTCGGTTTTGTTTCCCTGATGTACAAGTCACTGCAGTCCTCCTGACATTTAGCAGCATACACCGCATTACTCTGTTTGTGTCAAGAGTCCCAATCCTTCGGATGGACCAACTTTTGGCGCAGTGTTGTTTTAGTGTTTGAAAGCAACTGAGACGTTATGTTTGGTGAATACAAATCTCAACTGTTCTGAAACTCCTGCCAGATAAGGAATCACTATAGGTTTGTGCTTAGGCAGCTCTTCTTCTCCCTTCACTTGGCTGGTGCACTGTTTGGGAGACTTCCCGGCTTTAACAAAAACCCAATCGGGATAACCACACTTAACGAGGGCATGTTTAATGTTAGATTACTCAGCCTCCCCAGCCACTGAGTCAGTGGGGATGTTGACAGCTTGGTGGTACAGAGTTCCGGTGACCCCTAGTTTTTGCTCCAGTAGGTGGCGCGAGTCAAACCATAAATACTGATCTGTATGTGTGGCTTTATTGTAAGCATTCACAATCAATTGTCCCCCATCACCGATGTAAATTTCACCTGTTTGAGCGATGAAATGTTTCAAATTAAACTTCTTTTCCAGTTGAACCAATTCACATTTTTTGTGATTCCCTTACCTGGATTATTGAGCCTGCATCAAGAAAATACGTTTCCGCAGCTGATGAGAAACTATTCACCAGTCACCTGCATAATTTCAACAAATTCAACAAGTGTAGCTACAATATTACGAGTCAACCACCTTCAATTCGAAATGCAAAAATCTGCACACCAACCTAGAGTTAAAGCTCCATCTCACTTAAAAGAATTTTGGCGGTTTCCATCCATCCATCCATCCATCCATCCATCAACTGCTTATCAGGTCAGGTCAGGTCGCGGAGGTAGCCCATTTCAGCTAGGAACTCTCAGTTATCCTTTCACTTGTAACATCAACTAGCTCTGACTAAGGGATCTCAAGGCTTTCCCAGGGCAGCATGGATATATAATCCCTCCACCTGTTCCTCGGTCACCCCTGTGGCCTCCTCCCAGCTGGAACTGGCTAGAAAACCTTATATGGGAGGCGACCAGTTGGCATCCTTATTAGATGCCCGCACCACCCCAACTGGATCCTTTCAACTTGAAGCAGCAGCTCTACACCGAGTCCCTCATGGATGACTGAACTTCTCACCCTATCTCTAAGGGAGACATCACACACCCTCCTGACGATTTTGATTATGACCCAACTGTCATGGCCATAGGTGAGAGTAGGAATGTACATTGACTGGTAAACAGAGAGCTTTGGCTTCTGGCTCAGCTCTCTCTTGGTAATGATGGTTTGGTAAAGTGAGTGCAATAATGCTCTTACAGCTCCAATTCTCCATTCCAACTCATACTCCATCTCCCCTTACTCAAGAACTAGACCCAACGATACTTGAACTCCCTCACATGGGGTAAGGACTCATTCCCCACTCGGATTGGACAATTCTCTGGTTTCCTGCTTTGAACCATGGTCTCAGATTTAAAGGTGCGGATCCTTATTCCAGCTGCTTTGCACTCGCTCACAACACTCACTCACATTCAGTGAGTGTTGAAGGTCACAGACCAATGATGCCATCAGAACCACATCATCTGCAAAAAGCAGTGATGCAATCCTGAGTCCACTAAAATGCAACCACTTTCTTCCACAACAATGTCTTGAGATCTTGTCCATGCATATCACAAAAAGTATAGGTGACAAGGAGCAGCCCTGGCGGAGGCCAATCCCCACTGGGAAAGAGTGACTTAGTACCTAGAACCCAGACACAGCTCTCGTTTTTGGCATACAGAGTTTGGATGGCCCTGAGTAGTGACCCCTTCATCCAATACTCCCACAGCAACTTTTCCTGGGGGACCTGGTCATAAGTCTTCTCCAGATCTGCAAAACACATGTAGACCAGATGGGCATACTCCCACCCCCCCTCCAGGATCCTTGCGAGTATAAAGAGCTGATCTGTTGTACCACAACCAGGACGGAATTCGCATTGTTCCTCATCAAACTATGGTGCAACTATTGGCCAGACCCTCATTTCCAGCACCTTAGAGTAGACCTTTCCAGGGAAGCTAAGTAACGTGATGCCTCTGTAATTACCACACACCCTTTGGTTCCCCTTTTTAAAACTGGGACCACCACCCCTGTCTGCCACTCTTTAGGCACTGTCCCAGAATTCCACGTGATGTTGAAGAGACATGTTATCCATGGCAGCCACTAAACATCCAATGTCCTCAGCATTTATGCACGGATCTCTTCAATCCCTGGGGCTTTGCCAATGTGGAGTTTTTTATTTAGTTTTTTATTTATTAATCTGTTAGGTAGAATGTGTAAAAATTCTGAGCAATCCTCAAAGATTTGAAAAAAAACAACAACAAGTAGATTGGGAACAAGATCATCAGGAGCTGTGAATATGGCAGCTACTGCGTTTTCCATCAGCACGTAGCTTAATTCACTCCTATCCCATCAAAGGCTCTGTGTCAAAGTTGATGATGATGATGGATAGCATAAGCACTGATACATCACAGGGCCCTGGGGCATTCTGCCACTACACATCACAATTTGATTGGCTGATTGCTCACTCAAAGTTGTAATCAGTTTGCAGCTGCATGCTTCAAGGAAAGGCAAGTAATACCACTAGTGCTGGTCATAGGAGCTGATATCTGCTTAATCCCTGTTTAGCCCTATGATAAATCAAGTAGATGAACTCACACATACTTCAGGCACACTCCAATTTATCTATGAAAACAAACTTTGATTTTGGGTTTGAGAGGGCCGGGAGAGAAGTCCTTTGATTGCCCCAACAGCCCACCACTGCCCAACCTTAACCTTAACCTAATCCTAATTCTACCCTTATATATCCCTAAAGTCAATTGGGTGGACCTCACCCCATGCAGGACTCCCTTGCTGCACAGGAGAGCTATTTCAGCAATGGGTGGCTGCATCCAAAGTGTTCGAAAGAATATTTTCGCAGGTCTTTCCTTCTCCTCGTTGTCAGACTTGAAAACTTGCCCTGTTCCCCAAATAGACCAAATACACATAAAGACTAGCAACTGGATTTCATACCATTCAGTTCACTGCTGAGTCTGTTTTTCCTGTTTATACCACATAAACTGCTCATATTTTGTAATATGTCCCCTTGTTTATGTTACTCCTATTTCTATGCATCTTTTTATTTAATGCCTCTATTTTTGCTCTCCACTTTGCTGGTGTAACAGCACAAAGTTCTCCTTATCGGCATATAGGGGCGGCATAGCTCAGTGGGTAGAGCGGTCGTCTGGCAATCAGAAGGTTGCAGGTTCGATCCCTGGTTCTGCATACAGCGTGTCGAGGTGTCCTTGAGCAAGACACTTAACCCCTAACTGCTCCCCGAGCGCCATATGTTGGCAGCTCACTGCTCCTATATAATAGGTTGGGTCAAAAATGCAGAGAAATCCAAATTTCCCCTTGCGGGACTGATAAGGGAATCCTTTCCTTTATCGAATAGAAGAATACCTTCCTTTATCTTAAGTTTTATTTTATCTTTACCTAACCCTAAAATAGACCTTTAAAGAAGTCAGGACCTGTCAAAATGTCCTGACTTTACAAAAATGTCTTTACTTATTTGGTTAAAACCTCAAATTGGCCCTCACAAATAGCTAATTAAGGACACACACACACACACACACACACACACACACAGTCAAGACTCGCTTGTTTGTTTGA
>OMLC01100099.1:0-11125 GCA_900302585.1 Regalecus glesne
ATATATATATATATATACATACACACACACACACACACACACACACACACACACACACACACACACACACACACACACACACACACGCGTGTGCATGTGCCGTCTCTGAAGAGGAGCTTAAGTGCATTTAGTAACAACTGACTGGAGGGCTTTTGTATTTCTAGCTTTACAGATATGTTTTTGTTCTTATAATATATATTGAATGTAACTTGGAGCATTTTGCCAATTGCACCAGAGAGACATAAACAGAGACCACGTCTGAAGGATGTCCTGTCCCAGGTCACATCTTTCAACATAATGTAGCTAAAGACGCCGGTAGCCACCAGTTTCACAAATGCACATGAAATCCTCACACACATAGCACTTCTTCCTGGCACACACACCACTTGCTCTGGCAAGGTAGGCGTAGTACGCCCCCAAATGGTCACCATGAGAAGTGCATCAAATCTACTTCCTGGTGATGTGAAAACTTTCTTGGCAAATGAAAAGAGAACAGACTCTACTTGAGAAACACAAACTCCACATGAGTTTGATGTCAGACTCAGAGCCATCAGCAGCAGCATCTCCCGCCATTTGGAGGACTGGGGTCTCACCTGGTCTCTGGTGCTGAACTGCATGCCGCTGAGGCAGGCAGACCACTGTTCCACCATTCCCCTTCCTCCAGCCAGGGCGTTGCCAGCCCGTCCACTGTACATCCCGAACTGGAGTCGGTACCCATCCTGAAACAAGGAGAGACAGCAATCAGTTTGGAAGGTGGTCACATTTAAACTTTTGTGAGGCCACAAATACCTTTTGTGAATAAGACTTATGACAGACTTCCTAAAGGTGGCCAATATCTAAGGTAATGGACCCTTCCTTTGCCATTCTGGGCAAAAGGTTCCACAGAGCAGGTCGTGGAATTTGTAAGCTAGTTCACACTGGTGGGTTCTTTGTATTTTATTATTTCTTCCTCAAAATAGTTTGGTACCCACCTAAACAAATGCAGAAATCCATGTTGAATCCACATTTATCAAGCACAGTGGTCTGTGTTAGTGTCGGACATCATTCAAGGCAATGATTTATACCCAATAATCATTTTCCCACTGGAGCAGGCAGGTAATAGAACTGGAAGTCCTCGTTTGGGTAGAAATGTTATGTCACACTTTGGTTTTCTGTAGGAACAAAAGTGAGTCAGACCTCCTCATCAGAGATCCTGAAGTTCTCATAGAAGGCGTGGCTCCTCTCTCCCTTCCAGTCCGTCAGGTCAATCTTCACCAGGTTCCTTCCTTTGGACAACAGAGACAACATGTGAGAGAAAGAGTTCACCCCTTCTGATGGGTTATACTAATGACTGATCAGACCTCGGGAAAATAGCAGTCGACCTGGATCTAGTTCCCGTTCTATGGGTTCATCTCTCCCACTCTAAACCCTCCCTCAAATTCATCAACACTGCCCTCCACTGGTTAAAATCATACCTCGCCGACAGAAAACAACATCAACACTGCACCTCTTTCACCCTTCCTTTCCCATGGCATCCCACAGGGTTCAGTGCTTGGTCCTCTCCTGTTCATCCTTTACATGCTCCTCCTCGGTAACACGTGTCATCATGGCCTCCATATTCAGCTCTACATCACCATGAAGTCCATCTAAATCCTACCACTTAACTGGGCACTGAGCCTAAAGCTCTTTCTCAGGCGGTGAGGCAGAGCCTCGACACCTAGGAGTCTCAATTGGATGAACCAATAGCAAAGCCCGTTAGAGGGCGGAGCACGGATAACAGAATAAGTCATAGTGCACTTTCATATGTAACTTGCTTTCACTTGAACGAAGCTAAAGGAAATGGCTTGGCCACATATATGATGCACTGGAAAGTCAGATGACGTGCTTTTTCTCTATGTATTTACCAAAACACCATCCAGTGAAAACAAATGTTAAGGATCATCTCCCAGAGCGGTCTGATTTAAGATGGATTGTTACACATGGCTGGGAAAATTGAAGAGAAACTTCTGAGTGCATGAAAAAATGATGAATTTGGGGTTTGAACAGTTTTCAGATTTCGAGAGGTTTGGACCTTGCGAGAACCCCACCTTCTGAAAGTAGAGAATGGATGTGCTCGTTCCCGAGCCAGAACTCATCGTTCCACAGTTTGAAGTCACCAAAGCCTTCTCTGTAATCCACCCAGTCTCTGCAAAGAGGTGAAATACAATGACATGAGATACATCAGAGAAAACGTCCATTCAACTGGAGGGAGGAAATGTTCTTCTCTGACCATACCTGCAGTCCATTATGTGGCTTTGTACAGAGGCCTTGGAACCTTGCAACACTTTTAGAGAGTAAGATGTCTGGAGTATGAGTGGTTATACCTGTTGAAGTCCACCCTCCCATGCCGCCTCTTCTGAAACACTGTCCAACCTCCGCCGTCCTCCATGTCACAATAGACCAAAAATGGCTCCTGGTCCAACTTGGGTTTGATTCGATAGAAACCACTCGGAGGCTTAAGTCTGTCATACAGCTCAGAGCAGTCTAAAAAGAAATCACAGCGTTGGGTCAGATTCATTTGGAATGCAGCCGGCCACTAAATACAAATGACATGGCAAGTTTTTTAACTAGTGACGTAACCCATTGGATTACAAAAATGTGATTTAATCCGAAGATTTGTGGATTAATTCAAAATCCTACATTGAAAATATAGAATGTACACAGAAATATCCAACTTCCTCAGATATAACTCTTATTAAAGATCTCAAAGCATAACATAAGGCTGCAGTAGCTCAGTGGTAAAGCACATACTTAAGAAACTGATGAGCCAGATGTTGTGGGTTCAAACCCACCACGGGGCATTGAGACAGGCATCCATCTTGAATCCCTCAAGCTTCATCTAAATCTGTGTCCGCTCCCACGAAACGGGGACTAATGGCGACACATAAGAACGGACCTCTCTTTCACGGACTCATAAGTACAGTGTGGGTCTTTTCCTAGCCGGAGTCCATCACTGACACCACAATCGACGGGAAATGAGAAACGAATGCAGACAGTGTGTTAACGTCCACCCTTACCTTTGTCCTGCACAACCACACTGCCTGCCGGTGGAAGTACAGGCAGCGGACCTGGGCGGAAGTCTTCTGTACTGCTTTTGTCTGGCCTCAAATCCGGGTCAACACTGGAGGAAGGGAGCTGAAAGGGTTTGTGTGTCCTTAAGTAGTCAATCTGCCAGGCTCCGACCAACAGCTGGTTCTCCAGGTCCTGAATAGTGCGCCTGAGCATGGCGAGCTCCAGGTCACAGGAGAGCAGCGACTGAGGAGAAAGAAATCCATGTGAGGACAGGAAGTGAAGTCAGACATTACAATACACATTCATTTCATGAAGAACTCCATGTGGGCATCTTGATAATGATATGTTCCATATTTGCCTGGAATAACAGGGCTGTTCACATTTTCCTGTTGTCCTCTATGGAACAGGCGTCATTCAGCTGTCTTGAAAATGTCACCTGGGTAGGTGCAGATGCAAATCGTAGGTCCGTTTTAGGTGTTAAATGGATTGAATCCGAGTAAAAACGGAACACTTACTGATGTCTGCACAGGCAAGGCAGTCACTGGGCAGCACAGCAGTGCCAGCAGGAGCGGCAGGAACATGGCGGTTATGAAGGATGACCCGGTGTCACAGTCTGGAGCAGAGAGAACACTAAATATGGATCATAGAAAATAGACTTTCAGAAATGTTGGTGTTTAACTGGAATAGGAAAAATCCAAAATGAGCTGGGAAGGGATAAAAGTCCCTGAAGCACAAAAGAAGCCCACCTCCATTTCACAAGTCCACCTGCATTGTTTTCCCGATTTCCAGGTCCAGCCTGTTCTTTTCCAGTCAGATAGTGGGTGTTATTTATAGGCCGGTTATGCATGGTCCACATTAGAGCCAGCATAAGTTTGACTCCTCCAAAAACGGACCTCAGAACAGCTCATTGGATCTGTCAGCTCCTTTAGGCAGGGGCGGGAGCCCAGAGCAGAAGCTGACCCCAGAGCAGTAAATATGTCGAGGTTCAGTTGATCAAACGCCCAGAGATTCCTCACATACCATCAGGTTCTGCTAGATTCTCCTGGGGTTTTATCCACATAGATGAAGGTTAATTCACATGGATGTAAACAGCTTTGGTGGGAATGCACAGTTCATCTGAACCAGATGCTAGCCCCCAAACCCAGGACTGGAGGTTTGGCAGCAGCCTGGACAAAAGAAGAAGAAAGTCACTTAATGTCTTGATCCACGCTCAATAATCCAGGTAGGGAGATCACTAAAAAGAGGTGAATCAGTTCAACTGGATCAGAAGTTTATTAAAAGCTTTTAATAAACTTCTGATCCAGTTGAACTGATTCACCTCTTTTTGTGAGAGTGACTTAATGTCGTCATCGTATTCAAATACATACAGTGAGAGTCTTCTGTATGTGAACCCTCATCACAGTGTATAGCAGCAGTGAGCAGCCATAGCATCCAGGGACCGACTCCATCTCTCTTCCCTCCTGCCTGGCTCAGGGGCACAGGCAGGACCATCAACCCTGACATGCATGTCTTGTTGATGGTGGGAGGAAACCCACACAGAAAAGACCTGGGACGGGATTCGAACCCAGGAGCTTCTGGCTGGAACACCGTGCTGCTGCCCCACCACACAGAAAGAGCACCATTTCTCGCAACAAACGGTGGAAAAATGCAGACAGATGAGTTCTTTTGGGTCGACGTGTACGCGGACGGACGCCAGGAAAGAACGCATGAAGAAGAATAAGCAGACGAAGAAGAGAGGGAGGACTGGCTTTCGACGCTAGTCTGGGAATTTGGAAATCGCTACGTCTGCAGAACAGAGGAGGCGGAGGAAGGTATAGTTCCACCCGGTTGACCTTTGAACCTCTGAGTCTCTCTCTCTCTCTCCCTCTCCCTCTCTCTCTCTCCTTCGTCTTCACAAGTCACAAGACCCGAAAACCCCGAAGAGCGCTTCTCATGTCCAAACGCCCGGCGTGGCAGACGCGGTGCGGCTCGGTGGGCGAAACTCGGTCACAGTTTGGAGAAGTTCGGTCGCGGCGCGCAACGAAAACGAGCGCACCCTTAAAGAGGACGTCTTGTTATCCTGCCCCAGATGACCCCAGCTAGAAACGCCAGAGGTTGGTACCGTTTGGTTCCGCTTAGTTTGGCTCGGAGTTGTCCATCGTCCTTGTTTCTCTCCCCTCATGTGTCCTCCATCCCTGCATACGTCTCGTCGCTCGAACAGCGTCGCCCACAGGGTTCCGATCGCTGAGGGGATGCTGTGCATGGACTCCCCCGTGTCGAATCTGTGCTGATCGGGCTAGTTGAGTGTGTTTGGTAAAATGGGGGAGGGGGGTTCTGCACGACAGTTACATGTGCAGACGTCTTCACCGGTACCAGGGCAGGAGTCATCCTGGCTCTCAGGGCTGGAGCCCTCTGGGCACTGGGGAGCTCACCGGGTCCTCTCGTCTGTCCACACGGGTCAAGGGTCACTCTATGACGGGATTTAGATGACTGTCTACAATGGATGTTTATTTACAGCCGTAGTGAGAGAGTTGCTCTTACTGACTGAAAATGCTCCTTTTCCATAGTACAGCAGTCGGCACGGTGACCTCATAGCGAGAAGGCCCTGGGTTCGAATTCCATCCCAGGTCCTCTCCGTGTGGAGTTCACATGTTCTCCCAGTGTCTGTGTGGGTTTTCTCCAGGTGCTCTGGTTTCCTCCCACCATCATGAAGACATGCATGTCAGGGTTAATAGTCCTGCCTGTGCCCCTGAGCAAGGCAACAGAAAAAAGACCTGGAGTTGAAACATGAGTGAAGCTTCTTCTCCCTCAGCTGACAGTGGTTGTAGATGTGGGTCTTTTTGACCCTGAGCTTTACAGCCAGCAGTGGTGTGGACGAACCCGTCCCAGCACCAGAAACTCAGATTTAGGTGTGGCTTGGAGCCCATCCTCGTGTTAAGGACTGATGTCCAATCCTGTGGTGTATGTTTGAGTCGTGTGGCGACCCTTTGGCTCACATCTGAATTCAGGATTGTACCTTTTTGAATGCAGGAAGAGGAAGAAGCTGAGAACGAAGTGAGGGCAGGAGCCAGACACGGGAATCATGTCCGTAGTCCATTTCAATCCCGGGTCAGATTCCACAATTGTTAATGGGTAAGTAAAGCACAACCAGCAGCACTGTAAACTAACCTGACACAGCCAACCTTTACTCTGTCGGTTTTATAGGAGCACCTCCGAACAACATCTTCTACAATGATCTCTTAGGTTTTATGGGAAAGAAGTTGTGGTTTATTGTAGGTTTCTTTTTATATATATATATATTTCATCAGTAGAATTAACGCCTTGGGTCTTTTTTGCACACTTGAGCAATACTAATGATAATAGTTCCCCTATCAGTCCCGCAAAGGGAAATGTGGAATTCTCTACATTTGACCCATCCTATTGTATAGGAGCAGTGAGCAGCCATTAGGGATTGTTGCTCAAAGACACCTTGACATGCTTTCTGCAGGACCAAGGTTTGAACCCGTAACCTTCGGATCGCCAGACGGCCACTCTACCCACTGAGCTATGCCCCTATCCTGTGCATACTACATACAGCCCCATTCACGGCTTTGCCCTGCCTCCATTTATTCTCCCTGTCGTGTCTTGTCTTTTTATACGTTCGTCATATTTGATTTTCCACATTCTTCCTATTCATCCGCAACCCGACCTCAACTACGATCTGTCTGTCTGTCTGTTTACCATCTGTCTGTCTCTCTCATTTTCTGTCTGCAGGTCTGATCAGTTTCTCTTGATTCATACTTGTGTCTTTCGCTATTCAGCCGTTAGCCTGTCTTTCAGTATGTTAGTCTGTCTGTCCATCTTTCAGGAGGGCTGATAAGATGGAAGAAGCTAAAGTGGAGATTGATGATGGAAAGGAAGAATGTGTGGAGCCAGACACTATGTACCAGTAAGTTCACACCGGCTGAGCTGGGGAACTGAGATCTCTGTTGAATTCCTTCATGCTAAAGAAAAGAAAACCTTCTGATTTTACTTCTCCCTCCTTTTCCACTGCAGCCAAATCCGGAAGATGATAACTCCCTTTGTGATGTCCTTTGGATTTCGGTGAGTTTGCGCTGGTTTACGTGTCGGATGTTTAGTGTGATGATGGCGGCCGTACTGACCTCTGTCCGTGGTGATGCAGGATATTCGGCGTGGTCCTGATCCTAGTGGACATAGTGCTGGTGATTGTGGACCTGTCACTGCCGGCCAAGAGCAGAGAGGTGGGGAACACCTTGGAGGCCGTATCCCTGATCATCTCCTTCTTCTTCCTCACTGATGTCCTCCTCCGTGTCTACGTGGAAGGGTGAGTGAGTGGAGAATGCCTTGTACAGGGAGGGAAGAAGAAGCTTTATTTATTTGTCTTTGGATGTACATTTAATGAAATGGGTGATCTGGATTTAACCCACCGTGTTGTACAGGAGCAGTGAGCAGCTGCAGCGCTCGGGGAGCAGTCAGAGGTTCAGTGTCTTGCTCAGGGACACCTCGACAGACTTTCTCCAGGGGCGTGGGGATGGAACCACACCGATCCTCTCTGATCACTACATGACCTCCCTGCTTCCCGAGCCGTGCCGTGCTCATAAGAAAGATGGAGAGAGCACATCTGTGAAACAATGACGCAAACTTGTCGTGACCTGTGTCAGCAGAAAGAAAGTTTGAAATTCTGATGAGCTGTTAAATGGGAAGTGAAAAGGAAGTTGAACAGGAAGCGTATGGACGTGCACTGGGCTGACCTTTGGCCAAAATCATGAACTAGCGTGCCACACACGGAAACAGCGATCACGTGGACCGTTGTCGGAATTCTGTTTTGACTGCAGTTTACTCGGTTTAGCAAATTTCCAATTCCTGCTGTCTACTAGAATCCCCTCACCTCTATAATGTTCACGTAGTGAGCTGCATCCTCAGTATAGCATCAGCTCCGGTCCCCCCCCCCACCATCATAAAGACATGCATGTCAGGGTTGATACTCCTGCCTGTGCCCCTGAGCAAGGCAGTAGGAAAAAGACCTACACTCAATTCAAGACAATTCTTTTACTTGCCATGTTTCAGGTTCAAGGTGTACTTCAGGTCCAAACTGAACATCATGGACGCCTGCATCGTGGTCATCACGCTGCTCGTCACCATGATCTACACCTTCTCTGACTTGTCAGGAGCCAGCCTCTTACCCAGGTACGGATCTGACCTGCCCACCTTAAAACCTCATCATCTCCCGACAGCCTCCATCACGGGGCCTCTTGACGAAGCCATGAAGTCTGAAATCTGGCGTGCATAACAATAGACATGCATGTAAGGCTATAGATGAACAATATGTAAAGGAAACAGACGGAGGTGGACAGAGAGCTGGAGGCTGGAGGGATGGGGATGCTTTACGTGAGTACAAGTTACGAATGTGACTTGTACTTGTTTGGTCAAGGTTGTGGTATTTGCTAGAGATAGCACGGTATAAAACTTTATTGCAAATCAACTCAAAGTAAAAATAACATTATTTTATTGTATTCAAGAAAAGTACTTGGATCATTTTGACTTGCACCCTTCCTACGATCTCAGGCTGTGTGTGTGTGTGTGTGTGTGTGTGTGTGTCCCGTGTTTTGTCTGTATGGGCATACCTGTGTGTACATTCACCACTTCACTTGCCGTCAGGGTGGTGACGTTCCTGCGATCGATGAGGATTATAATCCTGGTGAGGGTCTTCAGACTGGCGTCGCAGAGGAAAGAGCTGGAAAAGGTCACCCGGAGGATGGTGAGGTCATCGCCACAGCAACCTAAAACATGGAATGTGGCTAGTGCAGCATCCTTTACATGCCGTCGTGATGGACATCATGGGAGGATCTGGGATGGGTCTGCAAAGTCTGACCACTTGTCTTGTTCACCAGGTGTCGGAGAACAAGCGGCGGTACCAGAAGGACGGATTTGACCTGGATCTGACCTACGTCACAGGCAGGTGGAGAGTTAACACACACCAACATGGAGAGAAGCACCGGGGGATATTAATGCAGAATACTGGGGGGGGGGTAGCTCTGAAGGTAGGGCGGTTGTCTAATAGTCGGAAGATTGGTGGTCTGATCCTGGCCTCTGCAGACGTCGTGTTGAGGTGCCCTTGAGCAAGACATTGAACCCCCTAACCGCTCAAACTATGACGGAGTGGTGACCTGTCCAGGGTGTTTCCCCAATGTGCACTGGGATAGTCTCCAGTATGACTTCAGCTTCACGATGGATGGAGATCCATCGATCATGATCTGGTCACAATATTGACTTATAAATACAATTCAAGCAACAGGCGCTGCTCATACCCACACGGTGAAGGCACAGGAAGCCTTAAGCTGGAGGCAGACCTGCGCCTGCTGACGTGTCTTGGCGTCGGCTTCGCAGTCCACGTGGCCGAAACGTGTTCGGCACCAGCTCCTTTACTCGTGCAGACACTGAGAGAAGTGGTTCGAGACGGTCAACTCTGCAGGAGGGATGGAAGCAGAAATGGTTCACGAGAAATCTCAGCAAAAACCACATAAGATTATAATCGAGAAAAAATTTGCTCGTCTTGAGGTTTTCTCTTGAACCGCAGTGGAGTTTAAGCTGGACCAACATGAGTGTCGTTTTCTCTTTCGAGCACACAGACACCTGACTGTCTTTTCCCTTTTCCTACTAGACCGTGTCATCGCCATGTCCTTCCCCTCCTCCGGGAAGCAGTCCTTCTACAGGAACCCCATCAGGGTAAACCACCTGGATAATGACACACACACACACACACACACACACACACACACACACACACACACACACACAGAACTTCCTGTCAGCCTGCATGAGTTGACAGATCCTGAACATCACCATTTAGACCGTGAAGATGTCCCTGGGAGATACCATGCCATCATAGGCAAACGAGAATGTCTCTCACACACATGCACACCTCGGTCTCCCCCGGACGGTCATGTCTCTCTCCTCTCCTCTCTCAGGAGGTGGCCCGGTTCCTGGACACCAAGCATGAAGACCACTATAAAGTCTACAACCTGTGCAGTGAGTTGGTTCTCCCCGTCTGTCCTTCACCTCTGCGGTGGTGTGCAGCTGTCTCACTCTCATGGTCTCATCCTCTTCTCTGTATTCCCAGGTGAAAAAGGTTACGACCCCAAGTTCTTCCACTACAGGGTGGAGCGAGTGTTCATCGACGACCACAACGTTCCCTCCCTGGAGTGAGTAGCCTCGGTCTGACCCGCCGCGTCCCTTAGCCTCGGCGTGGCTTGCAGCACTGTGTGCGATTAGGCCAATAGCATTGGGAGGAACGTTTGTCAGTGGCTACAGCTGCGACTTAATACACCAGCAGCACGACAGTACCCAAACTCAAGGAAGGAAGCCATTTTTATTTGGCTACCGACCCAAGTCTGCCCTTCCCAAAAGGCCTTGTCGAGGTCAAAGTAGGACAGTAGGCTGTGGTAGAGAGCAGGCTTCAGGAACGGACAGGCCAGAGGTTGTGGGTTCGAATCCACTGTGGAGGGTTAGGAAGGGCATCCGGCCTCAGTCCCCCAACCACCATCTAAGTCCATCTCCACAAGACAGGAACTGATGGTGACACATCAACAGACGTCTCAGTAGTCTAGTCTAGTCTCAGTAGTCTAGTCTAGTCTCAGTAGTCTAGTCTAGTCTAGTCTCAGTAGTCTAGTCTAGTCTAGTCTCAGTAGTCTAGTCTAGTCTCAGAGTCTAGTCTAGTCTAGTCTCAGTAGTCTAGTCTAGTCTAGTCTCTAGTCTAGTCTAGTCTCAGTAGTCTAGTCTAGTCTCAGTAGTCTAGTCTAGTCTCAGTAGTCTAGTCTAGTCTCAGTAGTCTAGTCTAGTCTAGTCTCAGTAGTCTAGTCTAGTCTAGTCTCAGTAGTCTAGTCTAGTCTCAGTAGTGTAGTCTAGTCTCAGTAGTCTAGTTTAGTCTCAGTAGTGTAGTCTAGTCTCAGTAGTGTAGTCTAGTCTCAGTAGTCTAGTCTAGTCTAGTCTCAGTAGTGTAGTCTAGTCTCAGTAGTCTAGTTTAGTCTCAGTAGTCTAGTTTAGTCTCAGTAGTCTAGTCTAGTCTCAGTAGTCTAGTCTAGTCTAGTCTCAGTAGTCTAGTCTAGAGGGGACATGG
>OMLC01100103.1:0-11106 GCA_900302585.1 Regalecus glesne
GTGGTTGTTGACTGCAGGGCTATTATATCATCTTTGGTTCCAGAGATGGATGCTTCAGCTCAGTGGGCATAGCTCAGTGGGTAGAGCGGTCGTCTGGGAATCGGAAGGTTGCAGGTTCGATCCCCGGTCCTGCACACAACATGTCGAAGTGTCCTTGAGCAAGACACTTAACCCCTAAAAATGCTCCCCGAGCGCCATATGTTGGCAGCTCACTGCTCCTATACAATATAGGTTGGGTCAAAAATGCAGAGAAATCCAAATTTCCCCTTGCGGGACTGATAAGGGAATCATTTCCTTTCATTTCATTTCATTTAGCCATGAATAGAAAATGTGACAAAAGTTCTAAAAGCTAAACCTTTGACATTAATCTGCACTAAGCATCGATGCACCAAAGTATTGGTGTATCTCAATAGCTATGATCTACAGGTACGGCTTATTAAAGCTTGTCCAACGCGGTGCACTCCACATCATCACTCCAGGCACCCGGCAAAAAGGACCAACCCTGTTTGAGGTCATGTGATGAAATGGTGTTTTGAAGTGACCCCATAAAAGGAAAAGCTCCATATGCCACTAACTTAGATGTAACTCTAATAGGTCCCTTTCTGCAGGTTTTCAGATGCCAGTTTGTATGAGACAGCATGGACAAACAAAGAGCAGCTGTTGGATGGAAGGAGAGCAGCATGACAAAACGAAGCCAGCTGGTACATAGCGATACATCAGCTCAGCCTATATTCCCACTGCCAGGGTCAAGATAACTGCAGAGAGTGAATGACAAAGAAAACACTCTGGCTGACAGAGGCTTCTGCCTCACCACTTAGGACATCCCAAAGGAGTGCAGTCCATTTCCCTGACAGATGCACAACACCAGCAAGCACCATGCTACTCCACTTAAGCCAGGTACTAAGTTTTAAGCTGATTTATCACCGATTCCCACCTCCAACCACAGGAAAAACCTGGTCTAGGAGCATGGGAGCATACAGCTGTTTAGCTAAGATTTTATCTGCCAGTGTAAAGGGTTCACCGAGCCAATCTTACATCTACTGAACTGCTCGCTGACTCATCTGGGCCACCAATTTTCAAAAATGTTTGATCTTAAGGGTTAAATCTGGAAGATTAATTCACTACTTTCCAAGCAGGACCACAAGTGCCAATGAGAGAGACAAGTCTACGAGGAGACAGAGAGGACGTTTCAAATGAAGACCACAAAGAAACACCAAGCTGGGCCTCCGGTGGCGTAGGGGGTTAAGGTGATGTTGAGCACATCTCTGTGTTGTGCAATTAGGTGTTTGAATATATATAATGTATGTGATGTATAATGAATGTATATAAAAATGTATTATATATATATATGGGGCATTCCAATACATTATTAAAGAGAGCCATGGTATTCTAAAAATAAAATGGTGACATCATAGTAATCATACAAATACAATGATAACATGTAAATAATCCTGTGCCTCTTATATAATTTCCAATTCTTTCCACTTTGCTTTCATTTTGTGCCACTACTGCCACACAATATCATGTCAAGAAAAATGGAAAGAGGAAAAAATTATATAAGGACATTCCCTCCACTCATACTTTGAGTGTTATTAATTTGCCAAAAAGAGGCAAAAATCCCATTAAAGAAAGTTAAGCATGCTTGCTTCAGGAACTGACGAGCTAGAGACAGCAAAAAAAAAACTGTGTATATGATCTCTCAAATCTATGACTTCTCATTTGTGCTGACTTGGTATGATGTTGATGGTTACAGTTCCTTACAGTAAGAGGGAAGTATCCTCAAGTTGAGGTGGGAATTAGCTCAGCAATGCGAATGAGTGATAACTTGCACTTTCATTTTCACTTCAAAACACATGAAAGGGAAGCCATTGTATTTGGTCATTATTATGACTAGGAAATTTGTCCTCAGTATTTAACTCGTCCTATTGGTGAGGAGCAGTGGGCAAGAAGCTGCAGCACCCAGGGACCTACTCCAGTTCTTGGTTCATATATTTGGGTCAAATCAGACGGGCACTTGTGTTCAGTGGGCTTGTACAATACTGTTGTAAAACTGAGTCGAGCAGTTGTTCTATAAACAAAATTATGAAAATGAAGCCAGCGAGTAAAATAGTATTAAATTGATATGCACAATGGTAAAAATTAAGAAGATAAGACCCACGTTTAAAGAATAGTATTTAACATAAAATGTGTTGTTTCATGTCAATTTAGGCAGCGGGAATTTGCACCCAAAAAACTACTCCACTTAGAAGCACGGTGGCCCAGTGGTTAGTACTATTGCCTCACAGGAAGAAGGTCCTGGGTTCAGACCTCAGACCCTCCCAGGTCCTTTCTGTGTGGAGTTTGCATGTTCTCCTCAAGTCTTTCTGGGTTTCCTGTCAGTACTCCGGCTTCCTCCCATGCTCAAAAAGACATGTTAGGGTTAAAGCGTCAGTCTGCACCCCTGACCAAGGCAATAGAAGAGGAGTTGGTCCCCGAGTGCTGTATTGCGGCTGCCCACTGATTTGGGCATGTGAACAACACATTGGAATAGACACTGAGGGGTTTAAGTATGATCTCCCACTAATGAAAGACTGCTCGAAGACACTTTGGCAGGGCACTTATCTCTTAATACCAACTGTAGTTTGTCTATACTCACAGGATAAACTGACTTAGCATATTAACTGCACTCCTTCAAACAGCCAACCACCGCTCTCCTGTGCCTTGTATAGACACACCAATGGGGCCTGGCTACAGCGCGGCACATCCTGCAGGTTGCCTTTTAAGCACATGTTCGTATCTCAACTTTATCCTCAGTGGTTTTTGAACTGACATAATCATCTCCACATTCTCAGGGTTGGTAATCTGGTGTGGGATTTTCAAGATTCACAAAAGAGGGGATAGAATCACTGTTGCCTCTTTTCTAGCATTTATGGCAACATAGAAAATATTTATGTCATAAGAATGAGTGAAAGCGTAGGTGTGTTCTAAATATACATCAACTTTCAAGAACAATTAATAACTATCAAGTTGGTTTCCATTCGATGGCATTCTCATCATTAAGATTATGCTCAACGTAGGATAGTCTGGAAATAACAGAGTACCCTCCTAAGAAATGAAGCTATTCATTTTCAGCCTATTATCAAAATAACTCCTAAAGTGAAAGGCACTTTGCACATGTAGATAAAGAAAAAATGTTCCACACTTAGTCCATCAGTCAGTCCGTCAGTCGGTCCGTCCGTCAGTCCCATGTGCAGATACTGCTTGCTGATACATGCCATAACATGCAAGCAAGATGCTGCCAGGGCGACTTACTGGGCGTTGGTTGAGTCCATACTGTATTCCTCCTGATACCTGGACACAGCACACACGGACATAGATTAGCAGAGGTTAGGAGAGAGAGAGAGAGAAAGGGAGTGAGAGATGAAAAGTGGGAGAGTGGGAAAAGGACCGGAGGAGAGGTGGGGAGAGGGATGAGGGCTTTCGACGCATGCTTTTCAAGGGTTTACATGTGAGTCAAAAGGAATGAAAAATAAACAATCTGGAACTGCGCTTGACCAACAGATGGGACACACTGAATGCAAACCACAGGGGGTGAGTGGACACACTTCCTGGTCCACCTCATTCGTGGCTATATTTGAGATTTCCATAAAGAGAAGTGGGTTCACTGCACTGAGAAAACGGACAGACAGGGGCAGTATCAGAGGTTTCCATCATATTCATTTGCGTGCATTCTGACCTTGAATGTAAATACAGTGAGACAAAAAAATCCTCCCCCGGCCTCGATGATCAAAAGAGACAGATCTACATTGACAATGACAGACCCTCTACCTGCATATCCTGGCATGACGGATAAGATTAGGAATCACTTGAATTTTCCAAAAGGACAGGCCCAGGAGGACAACCACGAAGGAGACATTGGCTGGAGAAGACAGGGGAACCAACTGCAATGGCCAACAAAGATACAACTCACAGCATCTGTTCTGCTAAGAGCAGCTGTGGTCAGCTCTGAGTAGACTGGGCAAGCAGCAACTTCCTTTTAAAACCAGACGATTTTAAAAGTTGCTTCCTCTGAAAACGAAATTTTGATATAATCAATATGTAATGCTCTCAGGTGCCAGTGTGTTGATATGTGAGTATATTCAATTCAGTTTCATTTAGCAGACCCTTTCATCCAAAGTGACGTAGGTTAGAGAGATAGATATACTGTGTACACTATACTGAGTATATCTACCAACTGCTGAGTCTTGTAAGTGAATTTGGACCACAGCCGATGATAAATGGGAGCTGTAAACCAATTACTGCTCACTTGTGAAGGGTAAATAACTGAAAGATTTTAAGCATGGCAATAAATCTCTCCCCTTTTCATCAAATAGCAGGTTTTTTTTAAAGGCATACCAAAATGATTCCTTATCCTAAGCAAAAGCATACCCAGGGAAAGAAAAAGACTTTCTAAGATATACATGATGAGAAAACACTAAACTTAAAGCTCCAGTCCTGCAGATCCTCACTTTAGCTTAGCTTAGCTATGGCAACACTGAGAACCGCATCAGTGCTCGACCGCTATGAAGCGGTAATGTCTCAGCACCTTCCCCGCCGACAAACAAACCCGAGTTTTAGCCACTGATGTGGTGGCGACTGACTTTTAGGTCAGTTTACCTCTTCCCAACTCTCAACCCTGTAATATGCACCCTTATTTTAAAACTTGAATTCTGTAATTAATACAAATCTCATTTCTATCCAGTAGGAAATGTGATCACGTCGATCACTGGTTGAGACACAGGAGACAGACAATAGGAATCCTCCTTCATTTTGTCTTTGCTGAAAATGCAATGCTTTGCATGATCTAGTTCGTTGGTTAGTTGAAAACTGATGACGAACTTAGAGGCAAGTTAGAAGGACGACCTCTTCACTATATCTCTGCATTATGTAAACAAATATGATGCACAATACATAAGATTCCAATTTCCTTTTAACCCCCCTAGAGGAAACAGGGCCCTTAGAAAGAAGCTTCTCCTCCTTGGACTTAAATCAGTCATCAGTGAGTGAGGCGTCATATTGGTTCTCACCAATCCTCTCCAAAACTGGTTCCAGACAGTATATTACCTCTACAATCAGAGACCACCAAAATACATCTAGATGCACCCACTAAATTAGTCATTCCTGCTATTGAGTGTTTGGGGTCAGTTCCACTGAAACCTCAACTAGATTAATGGGCACAACTGTACATCTGGTGGTTGTGCCATCATCACTCCAAAGCACTTCCATTTGAAGTATATTTAAAGTTTGAATTTTCAAGTTTTGGGATATGGGATACTTAGACATGAAGCAAAATTGTAAGACAGGTGTGAGTATGTTGTGCATCTCTCTCTGTGTGTGTGTATATATATGTATACACACACACACAACACACTACAAATTTTCCCCTGTGGGGCTAATAAAGGAATAGCTTATCTTATCTTAACTATTAAATTTGTGATAGTCATGCAAATGCTAGAATACATAGGCTCGTGAAACAAGTTTACAATAGTAAAAGACCCATTTTCCCTCTCATTCTGATTCGGTTTCTATGTCATCGATGGAGAGTCCCCTATGATGAGAATACAACTTTGTACCTGCATTGAGACCCAAGGAAGGCCTTAAAAGACTTGGAGCATACGAGGGTTCAAAATTAAGTTGTCGGTAAGTAGTCTATAAGAAATCTGTCTCAAAGCTAGACCCATAGTGAACAAGTAGCTCCTTCTCATCTATCCCTCGTGTATCAAATATAGCTTTGAGTGTCCACATCACCACGAAATAACATGAAATCTGGAAAGTCGTACTGCTAGATTACTAACACGCTGTTTTATAAGCATCCATGCTCACACACGGCTATTCCACAAGGGGTTTTCAGTGATGTGCCAGAGCTACGTGAAAACCACATAAACGTGAGTCAGCGTAACTTTATGATGGTTGCCTGTCTATAAAGATAAACATCCTTTATGTTCTCAGGTATTCCCCAAGTCAATTAAAAGCCTTGAGTACTGTGGTGTCCACAGTGTTCAGTACTTTCAATACTGTATATGGTAATCAAAGAGGTCATTCAAAGGAGCTTACCTGGCACTGCATTTCCATGGTAAGCAATAAATTGCTGATTTGACATGCTTAATGGCAATGGTCCAGATCAATTATCTCATTCCGCCCCACCCATCCTCTTCTCATCACTCTCTGGTCAGCTGGATACAAATCCCACGCTTATCCCATTTCATAAAGCAGAGTGCATTGCTGCTTCCCGACAACATCCTGTCAGTCTGTTAAAGTTAGACGCTACACACACACAACCTGAATAATGCATGATTTATCAATAAGGTCTTAATTCAATCAAGATAATAAAGAACAATTCACTATCTTCAACAAAGTAACTAGAAATGCAAGACAAGGCCATTTCTATGGCATGATTTAAAAAAAAATCATAATCCCAGAAAGCTTTTCTCAACTATTGACGGGAAACACCCTGGACAGCTCACCAGTAGACCCCTTTTTTAAATAAAATTCTTGAGAAATTAGTATTGAAACAGTTAATTAATCACCTAAATTTCAGCTGTATATTTGAAAAGTTTCACCCTGACTTTCATCCTCTCCAAAGCACTGAGACATTGCTAGTCAATGTTGTAAATCACATGAGAATGAACATAGATGATGAGAGACCCTCAATATTATAACACTTAGAGTTAAGTTTTGCTTTGGATATGGTTGACCATGAGATCCTTATTAACAGAATGCATTAGCCTCTCAGGGTTAGTCTTATATTGGTTTAGGGATTTATCTGTATAGCAGAAACTATTTAATCTCCCTCGGTGACCACTTTTTTAGCAAACGCTAGAACAATATGTGGGATTCCTCAAGGCTCAACTATGGGACCTGTTTTGTTCAGTGTCTATATGCTTCAACTAGGAATTATCATCAGAGTGCACAGAATTAGTTTTCATAACTATGCCGATGATGCACAAATGTACATCTCTTTATCCCCCTATGACATAGGCCCTATTGATAAACTGGTTCAATGCATTGATCATATAAACTTGTGGATGTTCTATAATTTCTTGCAAGTGAACACAGATAAGACAGAGGTTTTAATCATCAGACCAAAGGTCAAGAGAGAGATACTTTGCACTAGATTAAAAATACGTGGCTCAAAATGCCAAGCCCCTCACAAAAAATCCTGCCATGCTTGCAGACCCAACTTAGATTTTGAATCTCACATCACTGACTCATTTGCTTTTGCAACATCTGACTTGGAGGCATGGGCTCTGCTGCACTCCCTAGAATTACCTTTTATCACCTTAGAAATATTGCCAAAGTGCAACTGTTTCTCTCCCAGTCAGAAACACAGAGACGTATGCATGCTTTTATGACTATGGAGCTTGATTACTGCAACACTCTCCCTGCTAGTTTACATAAGAAAGCTATAAATAAGCTACAGATCATTGAGAACCCAGCAGCAGATGTACTGACTAAGACCAGAAGGAGAGCTCACATCTCACCTGTCCTTAAGTACCTTCATCGGTTGCCTGTCAGCTTTAGAAAAGATTTTAAGACCTTTTATTGGTATCTAAATAACTCGATGGACTAGGGCCTGAATATTTGTCAGACATGCTTTTTATGTATGCTCCCTCGTGAACAACCAGGTCCTCTGACACTGGACTTTTAGTTGTTCCCAAGGTGATGACAAAGAACTATGAGGAGGTGGTATTTAGTGTCTATGCTCTCCACCTCTTGAACAGCCTGCCAGAGGAGCTTTGGGCATCGCCATCTGTAAACACCTTTAAAATAAATCTCAAGACATGCCTTTTTATTTTAGCCGTCTCTAAGTCTATCTCCCTTTAATCTACCCTCTTCTATGCTTCTCTGGTCACTCCGTTCTACCATGTATGCTATTTTCAATATTACCATTTCTTTACATTACCTTGTATTTCCCTGCATTGTAATATTCTATTGTTGAGCACCCTGTATAGCAGCCTTTCACAAAAGATGGCCAAAAAAAAGTTGGAATTAATTTGATTTGATTTCACAGAGGGGATGAAGTCTAACACATCAAGATTTAGGCTGATAGCAGGGAGACATTCAGGGCAGGTTTGCAGTCAATCACAGCCCCCACCCCCCATACACACACACACACACATACACACACACCCCACTTCACACCCATGGGCAAATAATTAATTAGTCAACCTGCCATGTTGTCTTAGTGTTAGAGGAAACTCATATGAATACCCTGAGAACATGCAAAATCCACACACAAGAGCCAGGATCAAACCCACAACATTTATGATGACAGGTCACCCTGCAGCATGACCAAAATAGGAGAGACGTCCCAACCTCACATAGGCAGCTGACGATGGATGGATGATGTGGTCTAGCCGCCGGGGCTCAGCGGGTAGAGTGCGTGCCTGCAGGTCAGGCATTGCAGTTTCACATCCCACCACAGCAGCTCGTTAGATGCGAGTCATTCGTTGTAAAGTGTTTTGAGTGGTCGCAGACCAGATAAGCACTAGATTATAGTCAATTATATGTGAGCCTTAATCTCTTCTAAATGCTAGTTATGAGAGAGCACAGCCACTTATCAAGTGAAGTCTCTCTCTCTCTCTCTCTCTCTCTCTCTCTCTCTCTCTCTCTCTCTCTCAGAAATCAATCAGACTGGAAATGCCCCTTTACAGCTTTCAAACAAAGCATCCAGTGAACCCATCTATCTAACCATTGATTCTAGATTAGAGGGCAGGAGAAAAGCCTTTTTAAATCTTCTTTCTGTCAGCGGCAGACAGAAGCAAATGTTCAGCTGTAATCACCAAACCGCCCTGGTATCTCTGAATGAGACATGCTCAGTCTTTAACATTCAGCAAACATCAACCCTTATACATCCTGCCTTAGTTTATTCTCCAGGTGAACAGGCAGCTACTGCCCCACTGCAGTGGTCAACACTGCAATTTCTCAAAGTTGAGAGTTGATTTGCTCTCCTCTCCAGCCTGGGTATGCCAGCTGGCAGCTGACACACAGGATGCGGAACACAGAACTGAGGCTCTGATTCGATAGTGACAAGGGGACTCAACAGCATCAGTTCTCACAGCGATAGCATCTCCTTACCATCACCATTCTCATGGTCATCATCACTACCAAAGCATCTTTATTATTTAAGTAAAGTTGGATTATCCTCTTTTCTTATCCCTGATTGAGAGGGATCTGAAAATACAGAGACTAAGCATTATGAGCCGTACTGCCATTATCATATCATCATGTTTTAGCTTCCTCAAATAGGGATGACCACCACACCATGAGAATAGCTTTGAGCCATGCATTTACCATCACCTCAGGCCTCGCATCCAGGGTACCACTGTACATCTGCTGTCCAACCTCTGTGACCCTGTCTCCTGCATTTGTCCTCATATGGGTGACAAGTGATGATCCCCGGCTCTGTAACATACTCTGATATCTCTGATATCCCGGTCTGCTAAATATGACAGGAACTTAGTTGGAGTGTGGATGCCAAGTGCCAAGCCTTGCACAGGCACAGCATGACAGCCTACTGAAGGAGGCATGGACTGTGTCACCTTAAAGACATGATTGGATCGTAGTGCATTTGGGATGGACATAGTGCAGGAAGGGGGAAGAGTTCTCAAGGTGTCTTTTTATTATTGATGGGGGATTTTTGCTTTCTCGTGATAGGGAGGCAGCATGTACATCATCTATTTTTGAAACAGACACCACAGGACTTGTGTGGTGCTGCGTGATTTTGGCTCAAATTTCAGTCTGAATTTTCTATTTTCTCATCATCCAGCCATCAGTTTTCAACCACTCATCTAATATTGGGTCGGGGGTGGGCTTAAGTCTATCTCAGCACTCATTGGGCGAAAGATGGGGACACACCCTGTATAGGTCACCAGCCCATCGCAGGGCAGAGCAGTTTGGGGAACAGTGTCTTGCTCAAAGATACTTAAACACACTTATCTGCAGATGCTAGAACTGAACTTGCAATCTTCTGATCGCCAGATGACCGACCTACCCACTGAGACATGTTGTCCCTTATTTTCTCATTATACTGGTTGATATTTTCATCATATTCACTGACGTGTTAAGTTTCTGATATCCATTTCTTAAATACTTTCACTCATAAAAGAGCCTTGATAAACCTTGTCAATGCTGCAGATATTCTGTTATTCTAATAGCATTACCATAGAGCTTTAAAATGTAATATACTACACACACACACATCTATCTATCTATCTATATGTATATATATAAGAAAGAAAGAAAGAAAGGAAAGGATTCCCTTATCAGTCCCGCAAGGGGAAATTTGGATTTCTCTGCATTTTTGACCCAACCTATTGTATAGGAGCAGTGAGCTGCCAACATATGGCGCTCGGGGAGCAGTTAGGGGTTAAGTGTCTTGCTCAAGGACACCTCGACATGCTGTATGCAGGACCGGGGATCGAACCTGCAACCTTCCGATTGCCAAACGACCGCTCTACCCACTGAGCTATGCCACAGTGACCTTGAGCAAGACGCTGAACCCCTAATAGCTAGGGACAGATGGAAATAAGCCAGGTGGCTAAATCTGGTGTATTTACATTCTAAATGTTCATTAATATGCTTTTATTATCATTAATATTAAGATTATTATTGTTGTTGTTGTTTTTATTATAATTCTTTCGTTCCATCATATCTTTATCCCCGCAGAGAGACGCAGTGATTTTTCTCCCCCTAACAGACAAGTCAAAGCCTGACGCAGCGACTCGGCAACACATCTGGATCTGATAGGGAAATTCAGCATCTTGCTCAAGGGCACGTTGGCAGAGCAGATAGCATCTGTCAATGGAGCCTACTGTTTCTGGCATGATCGCCCTGCTCACTACTGCAGGCCGCTGCCCGGGCCCATTGTGTCACAGGCATGATGAAAACATGCACGTGCACGTGCACACATGCAATTACACACATGCAAAGGAGCAGATTAGCCATGGATGCAGGTTAATGCTGGATCTCCCTGTGAGAGCATGCTGTAGCTGATCGATACCTCTAATTCTGACACACGTGTGTGTTTGCACGCTCCTGTGCCGCACCTCTAACCCCTGTAAACCTGTCCACCATGCAGGCCACACA
>OMLC01100111.1:0-13530 GCA_900302585.1 Regalecus glesne
CATATTGTATGTAAATATCAAGTATTGTCAGATTCAGATGTTTTTTTTCATCTTTTAATGTAAAGTAAAATTGATTACAAAAAGTGAAAAATGTCTAATCCAACAACATCCATAAGAATTGTCTCCTATATGTAGAAAACAAGACATCTTTATGGGTTCATTGAAACTACACACATCTCTTCCTCAGAGAGACTCCAGTTTAATATGTTCCCTGTGACTGAACCCCTTTAATAATAAAGTTGTCCTTGATAAGCAAAAAAGAGGACATCCTCTATGGCTCCTGCTCCTCTCCACTGTCCTCTCCATCACTGTCGCTGTCTCTGCCGGGATGCTCTGGCATCTTGGCATGTTCCTCCCTCTCCTGGTTTTCCTCCTTCTCTGGTTTGCATTCTGTCTCAGAGTTTGCCTTGTCATCTTGGGTTTCCTGTTCCATGGGGGTTTCCTCCTCCTCCTCGTCCTTCTTCATCTCCTCGTCTTGCTCCTGCTCCCCGGAGCTCACTGTTGCTTGCTGGACTACAGCCTCTGTGTTGGTCTGTTTTGGAGGTAGAGCCAGCTTCTGCTGTTGCTGTACAGCATAGAAAGGAAAGCCAAAAAAGTACAGGATATAAGAACAAACACATATTCCAGTTTAAATTCTAATCTTTTTCATTCACCCCACATAAAATTAAGCCTTGGTAAATCCTGTTGGTAAATATGCTTTACTGAAGACGACCTGGTCCAGATGACATCATGGTACAAAGAAATTTGGTTTGCAAATATGCTTCCAGTAATTCTTCTTCCCCTTCCTATAACATTTCCCTTTTTCCCAGCCTTTGTCATGCTATAATTTAGTCTCTTTAGTTAGAAACCGATTTTGCATATTAACCTTTGGAAATACATTTGGAGCTTTACATTTGCCTGGGTCCAGGCCTTTGAATCTATCCACTCCACTGAGATGACTGATTTTTCTAGTCTGGCACCATGACGTGAAACAGTGGTTTCTTGGCTGAAAAAGTGATTATCCAATGAGCACCATGGGGGACTAACAATCAGTGCCATGAGCGGGAATAGTGCTGTCATCAAGCGTTAGATGGCATGTCTTCTTAATATTGCTGACATCTTAGTTTATTTTTAATTAGCTCCACTTAAAGCAGCACTAGACAACTTTTCATCCTTTCCCTCACTGTATTTCCAAGTATTTGTATAGTTTGCGTGGCTGTTGCAAGGACAAATGGAATACTTTTCCGCCTGACTATTGTCCAAAGCAAGAATCTGTTAGAATTCCAATTCGAGCTTGAAATCCTGATCTCAGTGCAATGATAAAGGCAGAGTACAACATCCAGTAGTATTAATAACTAGGCAGGACTTACTGATTCCAGTGGGTAGAATAACTAACTGGTTTGGAACCTCTTTTAGTCCCAGGTATTATATCAAATCCTGTTTCCCTGTCAATATCTGACCCAAGCCAGAGTTCAATACAACAGCGAGATGGTTGGTTAACCTTAACTTTACTTCAATCTAAAACTAAGCTTAACCTAATGCTAACCTCAATGTAAATGCATTGTGAAAGTTAGGCTTATAGGGAAGCCGATCTAAATGCTGATGGTGTCATTGTATAGCCATTACACGGCTCAATTAACATTTACTTCATAATGAGTTAAACTAAAGACAGTTGTCTACTCCTGTTCTAAAAGCTATTAGAGTCAGGTGGATATGTTGGTCTCTTGTGAATGGTTAGGGGAAGTTGAAACCCCCCTTGTCCACCGAAATCAGAATGGAGGCAATGTCAGACTGAAGACAGAAATGTAATGCAGGGAGATAACAATTCTGTCTGATATCAGGCAAGTTTCACATTAAATCTACACTAAGCTTATGGCTTAGTAGAAGAACTAAAATAATTCCCTTACATCTGACCTATTCCCTGTGCTACACGTCTAAAGGTCAGATAATGAAATGGAGACTACTTCGAAAGCTCCCTGCTGCACAGCCTGTTGTAAGAGGGCATGAGAAGAATTAGTGTAATAAGTGTGGATTTATAAGGTGTGTGTGTGTGTGTGCACATGGGTATCTGTGTATTGTCAAACAAAGAGGATCTCAAGTGTCAGTTTTAAATCATCTCTGGTGTATGATAGTAGAGTATCTTCCTTTGATTCTTCTTCTTTTGGCTTGTTCCCTGTATCTCGGGGATCACCACAGCGGATTTTATAGTTTCTATCAGTACCCTATAAGAGCACAGCACCAATGGCAGCCATTGTTAGCCCAGCCCTTGACCGATTCAGTATGTTCTTGTTGATCCACATACTGATTTGGCAAACTTTTAAACTGGATGCCCTTGCTGACACAATCACTGACCCTATGGATTGGGGCATAGGTAAAGCAATACCATCCCAGTATTCATGGACTGGGATGTACCTTCCTTTGATAAAACTGTAATATTTAATACCAAGGGAATTACAACAGTTGACATTTCTGCAGCCCTCAGCTTTGAATCATCGGTACAGTTCAGCAGATAAAAAAACAACAACAATCCAAACCCGATGCAGTGCTGTATGATACCTTTAGGATGAATACTGATAGCTATTAATGGATCTTACCTGTCTGTACTGCTGAGTAGTCTGAATCATGTGCATGTAAATGTTGTATACCAGGTTGGCCATCTCTGGCATGTTGTTGATCACTTTGTCTGGCTGGTCAGAGGCTTCTCTCTATTTGAGAGTAAAAATAAATTAAGGAAATTAAAGATATTTCAAGATATGTCCAGGGATCGATTAGAGGGCTGGAGGATAAATACAATCTATTTTGATCATGGAAATTTCAAAAGAATAATCATTGTTGGCTATTGATTCAAAGAAGAAACATATGTGGAAATTACAAATTGTTTGCTCACTGACTGCTTATTAAATCAAAAGTAAATCTCCCACTGGCTGTTTCCAATTATCAATGGTCATGCACCATCAAAAGGAATTGAGGATGCAAGGTTTGTAATATGAAAATTAACTATGCAGACAGACCCACAGAATGAGGAGGGATGCAGCAGGAGCATTTATCCACTGTCTGCTGCCTCCTAAATGGAGGTAAATTGCCAAAGTTACAGCAGCTCATCGTTAAGTGTAGAGATAAGTACAATGCAGACCACAGTGCTGTAAAACTAAACTTGTGGCTTTATTGGAATAACGCTATCATAGGGAGAGTACCTTAAAGTGCTTCTGTATTCAGGTGACATTGTTTTACTGCTTGTTCAATACTGTAACCAACTATGTAAAGTGTTAATGCAGAATTATTATCTGCAATAAAAGGCTTGCAGCTGAAGTTTGAGACTGCTTCAAGGAGGTCTGACTTTGAATCTGCATTTGGGTGCATGCGACGGGCTTTTCTGTTACGGATAGATTGGCTAAGCAGGGCCACATGTGTATGCCCAAAAGAGCTGTCCCCCATGGGAACAAACACTGTGGTGTCAGAGGCTAGGGGTATCTCAGACAACCCTGTTTTCACACACGCCAGTCAGTGAGACGTGAACAGTGACCAGACGGCAACCATCTTGTTCTAGCCTGGTTAGATTTAGGTGTGTCTTTGCCTTCTAACCTTCAGGGGTTAATTATAGCCAGACCGTTTTTTCCCCCCCCCGTCTAGTAGAAAACTCCTGCAGAATGATGTTAAGAGACTAGAGCCTTAGGGTAAAGCCACAGTAAGACCTGGGGTGGGATGATTCCATTTAGAATATAGAGACAGGATTACACAGACAAATTGGGCTGTGTCAGAGTGGAGTTAGGAGACAGGGGTTGGAGAGGATACAATATTAGGAAATAGGGACATATGTGGAAAAGAAGGTATGTTCTTGTTTGCAAATGGGGTCTAGGTCTGACTTCCTGAGAATAAGTCAAATCTATTAGACTGGAATAGTAGTGCTTTGAGAAACTTCAGTGCACATCTGTCTAGGTGTGTGTGTGTGTGTGTGCCTACTCACAGGCTGTTCTTGGCTGTAGTATTCATGAGGTCTGATGTGCAGCTGCAGGGGTCTGGCAGTGAGTTGGTTGAAGGCAGGAGTCAACTCAAAACAGTTCTGGAATAGAGACACCCGGGCAAAGATGTAGAGACCCAGTCTGGCTCTGGACATGGCTACCACCAGACGTCTTACATCCCTGTGGAAAGAAAGAGAGTGAGACAAAGAAAGAGGACAAGATAAGTTGGGAATTAGGCTGATGGGAGAAAAAAAAGTCCTTGTGGGTGGAAGGCACAAGATCAGAGGAAGAGAAAGAAAATGAAACATGGAGGGGGGAAGAAGGAAAATTGAAGTGAGGGGATCAGAGTGGAAGGAGCGGGAGAAAAAGATTGGAGTGGAAGTGAAAAGGCAGACTGTGGGTGGAGAGGGGTTTAGAGAGGGATAAGCAGCGAAAGGTGAGGGGGAGAAGTACAAAACTGCAGAAGGAGACTGGGAAGAGAAAGGAGAGGAAGCTGGGATAAACAACCCTGACAAAGATGAGCAGAGGTGGAGGAGCACAGGAGAGGGCAGATAGGTTACATTTTCTTGCCATCCACCAGAATTAAGGGATTAGCAGCAGAGGAGTCATATCCTGGAGCGAGGAGGAATCCCGTGTGAGTGGCTGCAACAGGCAAACTGATTAATAAAACAGTTTACAGTGCTGTGAGCCTACTCCCATGACACAGGAATGCCACTGCGACCCTTTATCTCTCATTTAAACGGTTTGTGAATAAAACTTAGTTTCTAATTACAATTTTAACCCATTATAAACCACAATTTAAGCTACAGGGTGTTGTGTGATAACTAAATCCATCAAGCAAAATGGTGAAAACACATAGTCACTGGACTAGAAAGACACTATATATTCTCCTGCATGATGTAGTCTATCAAGATTGAGGTTGTTTTTAGTAACCATGGTATATGAGAAGGAAAAAATGAATGCAGATTCACGGAGCTACAAAAATAGCTTTACACACATCCACTTCCATTCAGTTAAATGGGAAAAGAAATCCTTCATACATATCGAAATGGAATAGAACAACATATTGTAGCTTTTTAGAGATATGTATATGGAATATATTGTTGCGCAACATTTCAGTGTATTGAGTGAATAAATCTACAAGACAAAAGCTGCTTGACTGACAAAGATCCTTTGAATTTGGAACCTGGGGAAGGATTTGAGGGAGAGGGAGAAGTATTTGGCTTGTTCAAAAGTCAAAACATCTTTGGCTTGATGTGAAAATAAATTGGCTTAGGGTCAAGCTTGCATGCAAGCTTTTAAGAACACACACCTACATGCAAACGTACACACATACACAAGCCAGGACTGCTGGATGCAGCGAGGACATAAACTCAGCATGAGATTAAGAAGATTAATCCTTGGAATATGTATGGCTTGTCCATGAATATGTGTTAGTGTGTGTGTGTGTGTGTGTGGTAATTGAGAATAATGTGCAGGTTTTAAAGGTGAGCTGACATGTCTAGCCTATAATGCATGGCTGTGTAAACATAAAAACAAATTATGAGCTAAAGATGGAAAAGGAACACCAAAGTACAACATCTCCACAGAGACAAACCATAGCAGTGGACAACCAATGAGCACTGAAGTAGAAAAGAGATGAACCAATCATGAAGCAGGATACCCTGCAGACATAGCTCTGTTGAGATACGCCCACCTGGGTTGTTCCGTGACATGACAGGGCAAAGCGGATGGACACTGTATATGTGTGTGTCTGTCCAACGTGTGTGTGTGTGTGTGTGTGCATGTCAGAGTGTGTCTGGATCTGTGTACACGAGTCCCTGTCAACAGTGTGCTTTAGCTTGTGCTAGAGTGACTCTGTGTATCAGCAGGAATGCATCCCCTGTCAAAGTGAAGGTGAGCTTGTCATATGGTCAGCTGCGTCTCCTGTGGTTGTCACCGTAGCAGGTTGCCATGGGGAGAGAGGCAGGGACGAGCAGGGGGAGGAGGGGTACGAGGCAGGACTCAGCAGTATGTGAGTGAGCCGGGTGAGGGGCAAAGCATACATGAGGCAACATGGGCATTTCCCATGAGTCACTGATTTCCCAACTGTTCACCATTGAGAAGCATCAAGGACTCCAAGGCATGAATGAATGAAGGAATGAATGAGCTGAAAGAACAGATAAAGCTGAGTAACATAACACAAACACAGGTGTATCTGATAATTAACCGAAGATGGTCATTTGATTATTTTGTTCTTAGTCAAATCCCTTGGATTAAATAAAATGTGTAAGGTGTAAAATAGGTGGCACTGTTGCCACAGCAAGAAGAATCTGGGTTCGGAACCTGTACCAGGTCCTCTCTGTGTGCAGTTTGCATGTTCTCGTCCTGTCTGTGTGGGTTGCGTCTTGCTGCTGTGGTTTCCTCCCACCATCAAAAATAAAGACATGCAGGGACTGTGGACCCGAATTGGCTTGTAGCTGTAATTTGGTGCAATGCATCGAATGGTGCCATTAATGTGAAAAGCTGCACATGGTCCCTTTAAAAAAGTATTTTTCTTGTTGCCAGGGGAGGGCTGTTCATAGGATGTAAATGAATGTCTTGGGACTCTAGTACACATTAAAGGTGTTTTTGGAAAAAAAAGCAACATCCCAGGTGGTGTTGACTGGGTAAGATGAGTTAGGTGGGGTGTAAAATAAGACCGAAGAACTGATGATACTGGAGCATAGAACAGACTGGGGGATGCCAACAAGATCAAATTGCCATTCTATGTTACTTGCAGCATCTCACACCCAACACCTTTAATCCATAGCTTTATCTGGAAGAGGAGGAGAATATCTTTGACTAGGTTTCAGCTGCAGGTCCCCCAAGAGAAGATGTATGAAGGCTTGATTTACAGACTTCTCTAAAGCCAGGTTGAGTGTGCCTGACGATAGCAGAGCTCTGCCAGGGGCAAATTCTAACTTGGCACACCTCACTTTCCACTTTTACAAACTTTGTTTGTTCAGAGGTCTGGTGTTGATCTCTTCGTGTTACAAATTGGAGAAACAACCGAGCCAATCAGTACATTTGTGGGACTAACATTGTAGCCCTAGCAGTCTCTCAGCCTTTTTTACCCTCTTTGTTTATGTCTAGATCTTCTTGTGTATGCTTGTCAGCTTGCCACGACTTTAAAATGACTAGGGCTTCTTCAACCCTGACAAATGTGTGGCAAAATTCAGTGGAAACATTCCAGAGTAGCCACCTGGTCAATTAGACAACTTTGCTCCGATATCTCAGAAGCATTTGAGCTACAGTTTTAGTTCAGCACTTTAGACTTAATAGAATTTGTTATTACATCCTAAACCAACAAAATGTCTCTTCATAAACATCGTATTTTATCAACATCAACTGACATTCTTGGAACCAACACAGTTTATGTTTACTGAAAATGACATCTAGAGTGGCTGGATGCACCAGTTCAGTCCAGACCAGAAACTGATAAGGGAAATCCCCCCCCCCCATCCAAAGAAAAAGAGGCAAAAAAGGCAGAAAATGGCTGACGAGACAATAGTTTAGGCAAGGTTCCCACCAGCAGTCACTTGACCTGAGTGTTCTAGGACCAATACAAGCATATTATGTAAAGGGGATAACTTGTCAGGAATTAAATTGCCAATTCATTATGTCAATTTACTCAAGGAAGAGGAGGGAGATCGGTAAATGGAGAGCTGAGATAAAGAGAGAGGAAGAGACCAGGGTGAAGGGGAGCAAGCTGAGGAGGATGAGCGCTATGGGACACGGGATGAGACGTAAACCTACCACTGCAGTGTGATGAACCAATAGGCCTATAAAAGCTTCTGAGAGTATCTTCTATTGTGAGCCTCTGATCAAAGCAACGCACTCTGTTAGGTATTCTCACCCCAATCATCATGACACAATAGTTTCTCTTAATCAATACAAAAAGTGATTCCAAGGGCACGCAGCGGTTTTTACAGCCTCCCCAAAAGCTGCCTGTTATCTCTCTTCTCTGAAATTACGCTTGAACAAAGAGTACAGAGCTGTAACTTTTCAGCAAACTTCACTGTTAACTGATGGGAGAAGGAGAACGGCGTTTCAGAACAGGTCTCTCTAGAGAGCCAAATGGCCATAATATTTTGGGTCGTTTCCCTGGGGCAAGTGTATCTTAGCTGTGGTCCCTATGAGACAAGTGTTACTGCAGCTCCTGAGAGTTGTGTGCATTTCTGGAGTGCTAAGTGTTTCTATTTGGTGTGTGCTGAAGCACTTACCTTAGGTGTCCCACGGCTTTCGTGCGTACCAGCGAGAGGATGATGTAGTCATTTTGCTGACCCTGGAACCTGTCCACTGTTGTCACCTTTGAAGAAACGCAGACATATCCATTATTCAACACGTGCATACCAGCATGCGTGCCAACACACACTCCCATGCACATTTGCTTAAATGTGCACTCAGGATACATTCTCACTAAACTGAACAAGGCAGTGCATTCTGCAGAGTAAACAAGTGTGGGCATTTATGTGTGATGGGTAGTCAAAAGTATTTAGTGGAAATGTTTAAGAGTATGAGTGCCTTTAATTTTTTTTATTTTTTGGGGGGGGATAGGTAGCAGTGGCAGTGTGTGCATGTTGTTATTGCTCTTATCACCGTGGGCCACATGGGCAGCCAGTGGGGACTAATGCGGCTTAGAGGGCATTTACCTCTACTTGCCGCTTACCTGGGCCCTTGGAACTGAGGGCCCATGTTGCCAGGGGCCAGAGTGCAGTGGAAGCCACTCACTAAAGATTTTTCTGTGAGCAAAAAAGGAAGCTCAAGTCAGCCAATTTGCTTTTACTCCTCGGTAATCCTTTCCTGCTGAGAAGCATACTTAATTCCTGCAGCCTCCGCTGATGGAGAAAATCGCTGTGGTGAGAGTTGCTCACTGTTGTCAGACCTTACATAATGGCAACAATGTACTACACTTGTATTTTTGAGTTGATGTACAGCTGAGCAAGCTGATGAGATGTAGCCCTGTCAAAAATGGACCGGACATACCAGCACTACTTTGTGGTACAGCTCTGACTTTAGTTTAAAAGGGTATGAAAATGTCAGCATTTGTACATAGGTTGTTAGGAATGCTGAAGCAAACCCATTTATGCAATAAACTCGCAGGGGGACTCAAACTTACAATTTCTGCCTTGCAGCTATCACGGTTAATCTAATAAGCTATGCAGTAGCAACCTGAGAGCATGACTTTTCTATTCAATTGTAAATTTGGTCTGAACAAGGTATGAACCCTTCATGTTGAGCTGCAAGTTCTGAGTCCCAATTGTGGAATAATCCCTCAAAAGGGACATTTTCACACCATTTGATTCCAGGTAGGCCTGGAAAGAAATGGCAGTGATCACATACAGATGTCGTAGAGCCACTTAATGCAATGAGTGGCAAAATGGTGCAGGTTATGACTGGAAAATATCTGAAGAGACCAGAAACCTGGCAGAAAAGAAAATGGACACCTCATTCTCAAATAAGACCATCCTCTAAGAGTGGACCAATAACTTCATGACAATATGCAAACCTATAGTGCTTTTATGGTATAGGCATATGAGAGCATTAGAAGATAACCCTGGCAATACTTGCTAACATACATTTATTTAAAAAAAAACACCAAAGTTTCACACTGGGTTTCATATTTTTGAAAAATATCATAAATATATTGAATACCAAGAGCAGGCATTGTGTGGGCTGATGTTCATCGTTTGAGGTGACCTAGGGTGGATCAATAGAAATATCGGATGGCAGGGAGGCCAAAATGTCTCAAGATCACACCAAGGAACTGATGAGCCAGACATGCTGAATAAATCATCCAGTGGCAGTGATTGTTTCCCTTTGGCCTGATGCAACATTCAATGACCCCGGTAGTCTGCTTGCCAAACCCTCCAAACTTCCCTTGTGGGGAACAGTGTGTGTGTGTGTGTGTGTGTGTAAGGGAGATGGGGGGGCTAAATGGAAGAGAACCCAAATTTATTTATGTCTCTCTGTTGCTATGTAGAACAGGTGCAATGCTGGAGGCAACAATATGTTGATTGTACAATGACATGAGGCGTTGAGGTCTGCTTGCCCGAGTCAAACTGCCACCGACCAAGACTTTGGGACCCTCCCATCTAGTAAACCATGTGGTCTCAAATTATCCCGAGAACAAAAAGAGGCAAGATATGCACCCAAATGTGCAAAGGCACACACAAAACAACAACAACAGGCAGATATGCATGAAAAGACAAACACTGGATGCTAGAGACAGAGATACAGGCACTCTCTAAGCAAACATCCCATGTTAAAGCCTAACTATTGATGAAATGGGCAAATATGCCACATTACTTGAGATAAAATGGACCATCTTGTTTTCCAGTAAAATGCAGATAAGAAAGTAAGCTATTCTTAACCCACAGAGAGGGAGAAAGGAGCTCAGGAAGAGCATGTCCCTGGGGCACATACCATTTTGCATGGCGCTCAGTTATTTATATGGAATCTTGCAAGGAGTGAATTGCAGAGGTCATGCCATTGTGGCAGACATGTCTGTGGACACAAATATGCAGACATGCACGCATACAGGAGCATGTCCCACATGTACACGCCTACTACGTTAGTAATTGGAGCCATCTGACCGAAGGGAAATCGCTCTCTCCCATTTTATCGCCCTCATTGTCACGAATACAATAACACACTGTCTCTCAGCAGATAGGCTTATAGCTGGAAAACAATTCCACACTGGATCTATCATTCTTTCTTGTCTATTTTTTCCTTCACTTCATCCATCCCATTATGCCTTACTCATAACTATCACACAAGTCAGATATAGCCTGATTGTTCCATTTTTCCACAAGAGGTACTAAGCACTGACATGCTTAACAGTCTAATGTCAGCCTCTTGTTCCTTGTCTTTTCATCAGCACCTTTGCTCTCCCACTCCCATCTGAAGAGGCATGAGGAGATATGATCCTCACCTTTCTGGGCGTATCAGGCTATGAGAGCACCGGTGGTTCTCATCACAGTTCTTTGCTTCTTTTTCAATTCTAATGCGTGTGGCTGCTCTCTGGAAATGAATGAGATGTGAGCGCGTGTGTGTAGGGATGGGTACGGAAACCTAGTATTTAATAGGCACCATTACTACATTATGATAGAACGTAGTGTTGATAAGCTTCGACATAAATGGTTCCGATATCGATACTGGAGAGATTAAGGAAATTAAAGTCCTATTTATTTAAACTGCATTATCTAGCACCTTCTATTGAACCAACTCGGTTTCTGACTGGCACTGATTATGGCAATATGATGCATTTTCGCTATTCCTGATCTAGAAGAGAGAGAGAGCTCTGTCAGAGCCTGTTGTACATACGAGACCAGGGGGTTTGCCTGCTCTCTCTGCCTCATGCACACACTCACAAACACACAGAGCCTGCTCTTAGTGACAACGGTGGAGAACTAAGCAGTCAAACGTGAGTGGACCAGTGTCAGGCACCAGCCCTACAAATGCAAGTGTCCTTTCAGGGGCTGACTGAGTGATCAGTTTGACATGATCAGGCCGCTGGATCAGGTGACCAATCATGGCTCCTGCTAGCAGTGACTAATGAAGTCGCTTAAGTCACAAGATTGGTTGGCTGACCTATGACATTGCTGGTAAACATGCAACTGAGTCCTATTGGCTGTGAATTAGTACAGGAGAGTAAACATAATATACTGCAGCTTGGGGATAATACTCAACACATCATTGCAAAAAAGGTCCTATTCACAAACACCATGTATAGATAAGAGGGAAAATTATTACTGTCTTCAGGGAGCCGGCGGTGACTGAAGCACATTTCTAAGTGGCAGCCATACCCAGACTTTTCAAGTAATGTTGGCAGCAGTCATTGTAGCCAGAGCAGCCGTTGTTCACAGAACTGATGTCAAAACAGCTGCTTTCTAAATGTGGTCATGGTCCAGCCAAATTCTAGGTTTTAACCTAGTCTTGTTTTTTCTATCCGTCAAATTTGTTTCAAGACTTTTCCACAGTTGGACATCGATGGTTCATGTAGTTGTTGAAATTTGATAGGCTGCAATGTTGTTTTTTCACTACTAGATGGATACACTAATTGGTATTTAAATACTAGAGAGGTCCATTTTATGTGTCACGGTTAGTCTCTATGTTGTGGGGGTGGACACAGACTTAGATAGAGCATATAAGACAAAGGCTGGATGCCCTTCTTTAACACCCTCTGGGGGGTTCAAACCCGCTACCTCTGGCTTGTCAGTTCCCAAAGTGCATGCTCAACAATCTTCCTTCAAATTCACTAAGTTATAGTAAATTGACTCATTTTTATAGTCAAGCGACTATTCAAAATGTGTAATATATCTTAATTTAAGTTATCTAAAAAATACATACTAACTATAATAGTGCCTACTCTATTACTGAGCATTTTTCTTCTTTCTAAGTACCATAATTTATTCATTTAATGAGATTACATTTTACATCCATCCATCCATCCATTGTCAACCACTTATCAAAAGTTGGGTCAGGGGGGAACTGGAGCCTATCTCAGTTTAAATGTGACAATTTCATCAAAAGATATTGTAAACACGATTTTATTCTTGAGTACCCTCCGCTGCCCCTCTCTCCCCCATCTTCCCAGTTCTCCTCAACTCTGTTTTGGTTCCTTCCAACCTGGTAGACCAATTAACTTTATCACACTGTCTGATGAATTCTATTACTTCCTCAGTAATTCACCACTGACCCCTTCCACAAGAACTGGGCTGACAGTGGCACAGGGGAACAGGAGGAAAGCACTTTAAATCCAGTTTTGTAAAATGTAATTCTGTATTTAGAGAATTATGAATGACCTTGTTAATGACCAGCAAGGACCACTGTGTGGTAAAATCAACACAAAAAACAGATTTGAACTGAACAAGCTGTTCTTTGAAAAACTCCCACACTGAACACAGAAACAAACAGCATGAATGGGAGCGGTATATCAACAAACTGTTGTGTGCTAGCTAGATAGAGTCATCTGCCAAGGTTAGGTTGATAAGTTTAGAAATGGGACTGTGACTGGTGCTGAAAAGAAACCCCCGCCCCCCCAACACTCTCTGTTTAATTACAGTGGTCATGAAGTGCAGTGGGCCGGCTGCTGACATTTGCCTGGTTTAGCCGATATGACATGCTGTCAGACACACTGTGGGCCCAGCAAATGAACGCCATGACCTTTCAGCTGCTCAGCATTTTCCTTTATGAGCCCTCCCTTCCCTCATTTTCCCTTTGTTCCACACCCACCCTCCCTGACTAGTCAGCACTGGAACTTCCTAATGACTGAGAGAGAGAGAGAAAACAATGATCGAAAAATAAGGAAATGGATAAAAGAATGTGTCAGTACAAACAGAAGGGACATAAATTGTGCCATCAGGTTGCTGACTTAAGGACTAGTGGAAAAGGAAGGTAGGGAAAGAAGAGAGCAAAGGCAGGGTAAATCATAGGGAGTAACATGGGCTGGATGAGGACAGCCCACCAGTATCCCTAAAGGGTGAACAGAACATTGAGTTTACACCCAAACACGCATTTAATCTCTCCAGGTCCTCTCTTTCTGTCTCTCTCCTTCTCAAAATAACAC
>OMLC01100114.1:0-13379 GCA_900302585.1 Regalecus glesne
ATAACCTCAGTCCCTGTCTGAATGATGATGTCACGTCATTGGTCACCCTTGTGTCTCCACTCTCTGCAACTGTGTTTTCAAATTAAAAGCCCTCCAGCTTTTCGTATGTGCTCCAGCCATATGCTCTTGCTTCCAGTGTTGTTCACCTCTCTTCCACTTGACACCAACTGCTTCATCCCAGACACATCTACTGTGATTAGAGCGTTGCAGCTCGTGCAATCTGGGACAGCTGGGGGGGATTACAGTAGGTTTTAATCTCTGCTGGTTGTAGATTAATTTCCTGATTCACACACACGTGTCCACTTTGATGTGATGGAAATACTCGCTCTGTTGATCCCTGAGTTTGCACCACAGCCATTCACAAATATCAGCCTTCATGTATACACTGCACCACATGGACCATCCCCTGTACACAACACACACTAAAGCACATTTATCACCCACTCCAACTAATTAACTCTGGTTGGTGTGCGAGAACACACACACAGGCCACACGGTCTGCAGCTCGCATGCTGAAACACACAATCCTTAACAGCAGCCTGCACCCTCCTGTGTGTCTATGCTCACCGCCCCCTTCAGCTGACACACATACAGACTCAATTACCCTGCCTCTGCTCCTGTCAGCTCCTCCCACACACACAGCAACTGGCTTTCAGAGACTTCCTCCCACATGTCCACGCACACAAAGAGCAGACCCAGCTCACAAGTGCATATAACACACATCATCATTAAGAGGAGGCATAGCTCAGGGGGTAGGGTGATTGTCTAGTACTCAGAGGATTGGTGGTTCGATCGCCCGGTTCCTGTGTTTGAAGTGCCCTTGACTATGACACTGAACCCTTAACTGCTTCTGACAACAGATGAAGAATAGCCTGGAGGCTAAGTCTGGCATATTTACATTCTAAATGTTTGTTAATATGCACTGTCCATATAAAGGGAGAGTGTCTAGCTAAAGGGGTAGAGCAGTCGTCTTGAACAAGACACTGAACCCCTAATAGCTAACTCACAGATCTTATCTAAAGTGTTTCATAAGGACCTGATATGGGATTTCTTTTTAAAAAACATTACAGATGAACAGTTCCTAAGTTAATGTTCTGATCCTCACTCAGGATAGGATACGTGTATTACGCAATCACCCTCATGTAACGCTCAATCATCCTGCTTTCCCAAATCTTAAATAAACTCTTCACTTCATGTGAACCATCAAAGCTCTCCCAGTGTTCCCTCCTGCCAGGGTGTGTACGTAGACTGGTTTAGTCCATGAGGCTGCTCTTCCTCTGCTGATACACAGTCAACAAGATGTCAACCGGACAAACTTATCCACTTATTCACAAACTTGTTCAGAAGTGTAGAAGAAGAAGCTTTATTCACATTTCATTGTACATGCATACAATGAAATGTGTTCTCTGCATTTGACCCATCCTATTGTATAGGAGCAGTGAGCAGCTGCCATGTGGTGCTTGGGGAACAGTTAGGGGTTCAGTGTCTCCAGGACACCTCGACAGGCTTTCTGCAGGACCGGGGATCAAACCACCAATGTCTGATGACTAGATGACTGCCTTACCTACTGAGCTATGCTGCCCCTAAATGGACTTGTACATAGAGCATAAAGGGCTTTTCTAGTCTAGTGACCACTCAAAAAACTTGACATCATGGTGCCCTCTCCTGACGCCCCGCCGTGGGATCGAACCCTGACACTTGACTTGGAGGCGTGCACTCTACCATGGCCCCAAAGTAGATGGACACACCTTGAGATGATTTTCATTTGTACTCTTGCAGGTAAAATGGCCACATACCCACAGCTGGACCAGGAGATTGACTTCTTGTCCACCATCATCAGCGAACAGCGGGAAACGGAGTCCAGACTTCCAGGTATGAACCAGTCACAGGGCTTCATTACAGCAGCAGTGAGGGAAAATTAAAAAAAAAGTCCTGACCAGAACCCTGAGCCTCACACAAACGCCAGATACACTGAGTTATAGCTCAGATATCTGAGATGACTTTGGTCATCACTTTGGACAGCTACTGTATGCATAGAGGTCTGTAGCAGCAACCCATGGCAATATTAATGCAGAATTTCTTTATCTTTTTCCTTTTTAGCTCTGCTTGCTAGCCCAGAAGAGGGGGGGCTTGTACCAGAACCCAGCCATGAGCCAACCATGGAGCCGACAACAGTTCAGCGTGCCCTGTCCACCGCCGCAAACCACACGACAGCCATTTTTAGCGAACCAATGATCATTCCCTACCCCTCCGGCAGTCATTTCTTCATCAGTAAGTCACTGCTCTGTGATGGAACACGTAATTTTAACGGACCGCTCTCTGAAAGACTGTCGTCATTTCAGGTCTTCCACTGTGTCCACTGGGACAAAGGGAATGGGAAAATCTGTTCCCACTGTGATTTTCAAAGTGGGAACAGACCCAGGTTGCACTGAAGCATCTAAATCCGATTCGGATGTAAAGATGGATTTTTCTTATGCTGAGTGTAAATTTTAAGTTATCATTATTGTTATTATTATTATTACTATTATTATTATTATTATTATTATATTGTTTTTGTTATTGTTATTATTGCTATCATTATTATCATTGCATACTGCAGAGCTCCGAATAAGCAGAGCATTCAAATGAATCTATTATATTTGCAGGTAATAAATCACAGTTTATAGATCCAAATAATCCCACAGAGGGGCAATAACTTCAGCCTTTTTCTCCAGAAGGAGCTGGATTTCACTCATTATCTGAGAGTTGCGTCATGCCATTTCTGAAGAGTTGCACTGTGGGATTTAGATATTTTTTGGATTGAGAAAATTATTGCCAGCAAGACCAGGAAGCGATACTTCAAGCCAAGTTCTATGGAAACTAGTTAAGATTTAGTAAATGGCCTCCATTGTCTGACCCTGATCGTAGTATGGCCTCCAAATCTCGAGATGGACCCATAATCTACCGTGGAGCCACAAAGAACAGAGCCAGTGTGCTTCCTTTAATCGGTTCTAGCAGACTCAGATGCCATCCTTTCTGTTCTTACCGCTGATGCTCTGGTGCCCGTGTTTATTCTGCAGACTATATAAATGTGCTCCACTCCCATCATTTCATCTTGTTCTCATTTGCCAGTTGTTCTCTTTGTGCTTTTTTTGCACTTTCCTTCAATACAAACTTAGTGTTTTGGAAACCTTTCAGGTGGAGGATTGTGTGTCTCTGGTAGGATGGGGATTGTGCCTCGTTCTTTTCCACTGACTGTCTGTATGTATTTCTTCTCAGTCCTCAGCAGCGTGTTTGCCGGAGCAGGCTCTTTGGCTCTGATTGTCGCCGGAGTTTGCTGGGTCAGGTAAAGAACACCTCCCTTTCTATTACTACTATTGGGGACATTCTACTGACTTGGTACAAACTGCTGTCCCACAACCTAAAAACAAATTTAAAAAGCATCTAAGCATACAAATCTATGTTTACTAAGATCCCTGTGTTATCACCTGAAGCCCAAAACAATATCCGAGATCGCAGTAAGCTTATTATGTGTAAAATCATCACTTGCATGGGACATTCAGTTGGGAGGTAGCTGTCAAGAATCCTTAGCCCTAAATTCCGACTTGTGAAAATAATGCTGAAATATTTTTTGATGTTTTTACATGATTGTTCGGAAAAACATCATTTATAGTTTTAGAAATTGAAGTTAAAAAGCATTTATTCTATATCTTCTTTGTACATAATGCTCTCCCACATCTTCATCTTCACTGTTGAGACAGTGTAAGTTTTAGGGGCCTGAGACTGATTTTAGCCACACCCACCCCTACATTTTTGATCAGGAAAGTATCTCTGCATGCCTCTCTCTCTTGAGGCTGCATGGTGTATCAACTCATGGTGCATAGGTCCCGTCATTTTAAAGTAAACGTGTTCAAAATGTGAAGAAAACGGTGTGTTACTCTAAGAAATGTCACTACCAAACACCTATTTTGTGCAGTTCAGCAAACCTTTTGGGGTCTCATAGCAGATAATTTAGTTTTGGTTTGTGTACAGCTGTTCAGAAGTGTGCTAGCTAACCATGTGCTAAATAGCATCTTATTTAATGTTTTTCAGTATAAAGTCCATGTCAGTTGAACTCTGTAATGTGATGCAGTGTTTATAAGAACAAGTCAGTATAAAGTATGCTGTTAGCAGATCTGAATAACCATAGCACGGCATGAGTATATGTAGCAGGGCATATGGACCCATGTTCCAACATGGCTTACAGGCACTTGTAACAACACACATGGCACTGCATGTAAGTAGGGGTGTGGCGTTTTCTTTGAGTGGCCAACCAATCATGTAACTTCACTGACATCGTTAGTCTCCTGATCCAATGGACCAATTGTGTAACTTGATCACCTGTTTGAGGTGAAGTCAGGCTCAGTACATTTCTGTCACCACTGAAAATGCTGAGGTAGCTCAGTGGTAGAGAGCGTACTTTGGGAATTGACGGGCCAAAGGCTGCAGGTTTGAATCCACTGCAGGATATCAGGAAGGACATCAGGCCTGAATCCATGAACTCTGTCCAAGTCCACATCCACGCCAACAATGTGGGCATCAATCAAGAAGTGTAAAAATGGACCTCATTGATATATTGTTAATGTAGTTATCTGAAGCCTTTCTCTGTACTGAAGGACACCTGAACCAATAATCTCCTTCAGTTTAATAAACATACAAATTCAGACTTGAGCTGGTCTGCATGACCGCCGAGTAGCTTAAAAGTCTATTTTACATGTCACGATCAGGCCCCACTTTTTGGGGGTACACACAGATTTAGATGGAGTTTGGGGGATTAAGCCTGGATGCCCTTCCTGCCACCTCGCGGTGGGATTGAATCCATGATGCCTGGCTTGAGCTCCTCTTTTTGAATAGCTTCGTTTTTGCAATTGAAAATTTTGCGTATCACAAGAAGGGAGTGTGGAGGTCTGCTGGATTTTTAGCTCTAACACAGATTAAAGCTCAGGGGTTCTGTTGTGTCTTTCAGACTCCAGAAGGACGTCCGTCTGTCTCAGAAGGTGGACTATCCCGCATATGGTTTGATGAAAGCGCACACGTTTGAGAGCAGCGTGGTGAGTGGATTACAATTGTATGGGGGCAAAGATGCAGAATGAATGCAATGTAGATTTTGACTGAACTGAAACGGTAAAAATCCCCTTTTCTCCCTCTCTTCATGTCCCCACCCACAGCTCATGCCATTAACTGTTATTAAGAATCATCAAATCTTCAAATCAGATCTTTATGTAGTTTCTTAGCTTGGTGTGATGATGCTTTTACAGTGGCGATTTTTACGTCTTTGCCTCTGCTGTCAGACTGTCCAGGAGGGGGAGCAGCTGGACTGTTAGTGGCTCAGCCCAGATTCCATAAACTTTCAAAAGTGTATTTCTAAAGTGGTTCGATCCCTGGTTGCTTTAGAAAGTGTGTTGAGGTGCCCATGAGCAAGACACTCCAGCTCTAACTGCTGAACCCCAGTGATGGAATGGTGACCTGTCCTGGGTGCTTCCCCGCCTTTCCCTCAATGAGCGCTGGGATAGGCTCCAGCATGACTCCACGACCTGACTTCAGATAAGTGGTTGATGATGGATGGATGGATGGATGGATGAGTCCTTTACAATTTGTCTATCTATAAAATGGTAGATGGACTTGTTCTTATATGGCGTTTTTTCTATTCTAATGAACATTCAAAGCACTTCATATTTATTTACTGAGCCTTGCAATGGGATACAAACCCGCTACATCCAACTTGAATGCACACGCCCTACCGCTGAGCCACCGCAGCTGTGCATGTCATGTGAACTAGCTCCAACCACCTGATCACATGTCCCATCTGGGAACAGCGTCTTGCTCAAGGACATTTCCAAATGATTCTCTGCAGGTACTGGGATCGAACCCCCAGCCTTCCTATAGCCAGATGACCGCTCTACCCGCTGAGCTACCCAGTTTAAGGCAAACTAGCCCGTTAGTTGTGTACGGCTAATTTAGGGGCCGTCATAGCTCAGTGGTAGAACGTGTGCTTTGGGAACTGATGACCCTGATGTTGCAGGTTCAAGCCCACCACGGGCCATTAGGAGGGACATCTGGCCTCAACCCCCAAGCTGCATCTAAGTCCATGTCCTACCCACCACATGGTGCCTAATTGTGACATATAAACCTGGACCTCCCACTGTCATGTTGGGCTAAAACTCTTGCTGCTCGACTGAATGCAAAAGCTTGAAGTCTTGAAACTCTCAAGGTAAAATCTTCCAGCTCAGCTGACAAATCTGAGGTAATCTGATTTCATGGAAAATTACCTTATTTCCTCTCTCTTTGAAACTCACCCTCATCGTTGCTAGAGGGATCTCTTTTCTGCAAATGGACCCTTCATGGCTAAAAGCAGCATTCATTTGGTGAAACCTGGCGACTCCTTTGTATTAGAAAAGCTATCCCAATGCATATACTTTCAAAGGGGATTTCATCCATCAGCATCTCAAAGCACCAGCATATCGACAGGAACATTGGGCACGGAGGTGCCACAACAGTCAGCACTGTTGCCTCACAGCAAGAAGGTCCCGGTTCAAATCCTGTCCCGGGTCATCTCTCCACACGAGTTTGGCGTTAAATAGAGTTTGTGTGTTCTCCCCGTGTCTGTGTGGGTCCCCCCCCCCAGGTGCTCTGGTTTCCTCCCACCATCAGAAACAGACGTGTAGGGACTGCAGATGTAAATGAGCTTGAAGCTATAATCTGCTGTAGCGCATCGATTGGTGACATTGATGTAGAAAGCTGCGGATGGTCCTTTTTAAAGACATGCGTTATTATCGTGCAGTCCGTACACACTGCACGGCGAATCCCACTTGAATCATGTCTGGCTGCAGCTGAATGAAGTTCCTTTGGTCAAAGTTCCTTTTGTTTTTTCATCTCTTTGGTGCACCACAGCCTGGAGATAAGAAGCTGGCCCACAGCGCTCAGATGTACCACTATCAGCACCAGAAGCAGCAGATGCTCTCCTTGGAGAGGTGAGTAGCTCCTAACACTCTGACCTTCTCTGTTTGTCTGATGCCCCCAAAGCCTTGGGCTCACCTTTTCGGCACATGCCCTCCTCAGGGATCCGTTGTGACCCCAGTTGGATGTTTCACTCTCCTTATATCACATGTGTACCTACAGACACAGGGACCAGTCCAAGGTTCCTGACTCGGGGGCGACGTCGGACGAGGAGAACGAGGATGGAGACTTCACTGTCTACGAGTGCCCTGGACTGGCCCCCGTGAGTAGCTTGTTGGACTGCTGAGGGGTTCTTACAAAAAGACCCCTGGCTTAGAAACATGCAGAGAAATCCAAATTTCTCCTTGCGGGTCCGATAAGGGAATCTTTATTTATTTATCTATTTACGTTAAAGGTAGAATCTGAACCTGTTCTTATCAGGAATGCACACAACAGGTTGTTTTATAAACTATGGGTTGTCTCAACATGCTCGTTCATGATAGGGTCATGTCGTTTATTGGGTGGAATCACTCGATTTACGGGAATGTCAATTTTTGAAGCATTTGGGCTCAGAGGACCCCTCATACAGAGAATATGCATGATCCATTTACTGAAGCTCTTCCTCTTGACTCTCATCTGCTGTTATTGATGATTAAAAGTTGCTTTAAACCATGAAATATTTACTCCAAAATGAACAGTCCACTTTTTTATGTCTTCTCAGATACATTTATGGATAGTTTGAATATAAAATATGTTTAATTTGGATATTATTTACTACTTTAAGATATACAATTAGGATTACTTGTTAGTCGCTGATGTCTTTTTCATATATAATGAAATAGACCTTACATGACTTTGACTTTCCTCTCTCTCTCTCTCTGTGTGTGCGTGTGTGTGTGTGTGTGTGTGTGTGTGTGTGTGTGTGTCTCTTTGTCTTTCTCGCTTCATCCTCAGACAGGGGAAATGGAGGTGAGGAACCCTTTGTTTGACGACTCCCCCCTCTATCTGCAGCGGTCTCGCAAGTGACCGACCGGGACATTGTGACTTTCACAGACACATGGCAAAGATTGAAATGTTATCACACACACACACACACACACACACACACACACACACACACACACACACACTCTGTTCAGGTCTGTCCAGCCCCTCTGAGCCACCCTCACAACACACACATATCTGCTAGCCCGGGACAGCGGTGTGGAAACAGGAGGCGGTGAGATGGAGGACGCAAAGGAGGAAGTGGAGGTGTGGGTGCCCTTGACGTAGGAGGACATCGATGGATGGAGCGGCGGGGCGTAGCTCCTCTGAGAGAGGGAATTTGAGATCCAGGGACCAATGTCTGTCATCCTCACAGTGACCTCATTTCCTGCCCCCCCCTCCACACACACACAGCATCATCCTTTCACTTGTCTTTGTTCTCTGTGCTACTTTTCAGTGGACCGCTTTCACTCCATGGCATCTGGCCCTGACGAGCAGTGGTGTGTGTGAAAGCGTTCCTGTAGACAGTCCCGGTAGGACAGGATCTGGTTGATGAGGCAGACTGTGGGGCAGTGCAGAATACAAGAAAGGGCATAGTGCAACTTTTATTTGCCAATGAAACCAGAATTACTACACTTTCACAGTATGCATCCATAGATTGTATATTATTGTTATTATTATTAGTAGTATTATTATTATTACTATCATTATGCCTGAAATTAAATCTTTTTTTTTTAACCTGGCTTTTAACTTTTTCATTTGGACTTAGGGTTCAGCAGGATCACCATTGAAAACAGAAAGCCAGTCACTGCAGAAAATGTTCTCTGGATAGTAACCGATGACTTGGTTGTGTAAGAGTGCAAAACACCCTTTACAATCACACCCTTTACAATCACACCCTTTACAATCACACCCTTTACAATCACACCCTTTACAATCACACTCTTTTTAACTTGGAGGTTGCCACTGTCTTCAAATTTAACCCTTCACATTTCCCAACACCTGAAGCCGACTCCAGACAGAGGTCTGTTTTGACATGTCCTGGTTAGGCGTAGCTCAGGAGGGAGGGTGGTTGTCCAGTAATCAGAAGATTGGTGACACCATCCCGATTCCTTTCAGAACATGTGCTGAGGTGTCCTTGAGCAAGACACTGAACCCCTAACTCCTCAAACCCTGAGATGTTGTGGTGACCTGTCCATGGTGTTTCCTCCACTTTCACCCAATGAGTGCTGGGATAAGCTCCAGCATGACTCCGTGACCCGACTTCAGATTATCGGTTGATGATGGTTGGACAGATGGATGATTACTCTCCACATTGTGGGGGTGGACACAGACTTAGATGGAGCTTGGGGGATTAAGGCCGGATGTCCTTCCTGATGTCCTGCAGTGGGTTTGAACCTGCAGCCTCTGGCTCATCAGTTACTGAAGTGTGTTCTACCACTGAGCCACCGCTGCCCCCTATCTGCCTCAAAAACAAAAATATCCGACTGGGGAATGAAAAAAAACAATCCTTTCATCTTCAGTCCAAAGCCGACAGACTACAACTAGTAGTTGGATGTGTGTGTGTGGGGGGAGGGGGGGGTCATATCTTTGAATGACTCGATGGGCCCTCAGGCTTCAAACACAAACCTTGTGAATTGACCTGAAGAGGGGGGGGGTTTACATCAGACCCCTCGGTCACACTTACACAACCAACGTCCTGGCTTTCCATCTTAAACCCCGTCAGGAGCCAGCGGCCTGTTTTTATTTTTCACCTTGACTTCCTGACATGCAAAGGAAAGTGGAAACCACTCTGACAGACCTGTCCCTGCATCAGTTCACTGACTGAACACTTTGGCTTTAGTCTGGCACGTTGAAAAAGGAACAGCAGCATCGTTTTGGTTCCTGTGGCACGTGTTACACGCTGCGCCGTGACCCATGAGTGTGTGTTATGTAGCCGTCGTGTTCTCGGTCCTATTCCTCTATGCATGAGTTGGTGATGACGCTGTGTAATGGACAAACGGAGCTCAACACGCATCCACAGTTCTCACGAGTTTCTTGTGCAAACTTGTGCGTGCTATACTGTACATATGTATGTACATATTAATAACTTGAATGATTTCAAAGGAATTTGGAACTTCTTTACCTAGAACTCTGAAACAGAGCAACCCCATATTGTGTACATAGGATGTCTGACTGACATGGCTTGTCTCCATGGTTCGTGACCTCCAGCCAACAGCTGCTAAGGTGGACAGGGAATAAACCGGGCCTGTCGCTCCCCGATTTGCTACTAAACGTCGGTTCACATGGGTTCCCCACACAGGTTTCCAATTATTAACTTTTGCCATCAGATTCCACAACTTAGACCCATTTGGCTTCGACTGACCCTCTGTGTTACAAACCACCGACCACAATCTGACAACCCCAGTGCAGGAGGTCTGGATTAACCAGGACGTTCCTGACAGGGAACGTGTCGAGGAACCCTCCGTTTTAAAAGTGGCCTGTTGCTGCCTTAACTCAGGAAAGCTGCTTCGTATGGGTCCCATGAAAACCCAACTCGTGGTGGTCCTCCACTGCAAGAAGGGAGGACGAGGATGTTCTGCCATAGTCGGCCCACAGAGAGAAACTGTAGATCCATGGATACAGTTATTTAAAACCTTTAGCAGAAAACAGAGGTGGTGGTACTGTTGTCATTTGAAGAGATCTCAAACTGTACTTAAATACATGGACCTTAAACTGTACTGAGCTTTCGGAACAAAGCGCACCATCCATGAGGAACAAGGTCCCTCAGTGATGGACTGCTGGGATGAGAAGTGGTCAGTAAATAGCAAACTCCACATCTCTGCCTTTGTGTTTTGTCCTTCTCAGATCTGCTTTCCTCTGTGGAGTTATGACGAGCTAAGAAAAACCAGCCTGATTGGCTGCCTCTTGTTTTTGGTCAACCTCTCTCTCATGAATGTGTCTCGTGGAGTATCTCTTGAGAGTTTGGAAGCTTGCTGTCTTTCGACAGAACCTGTTTGCAGGGTAAAACACGAAACGTAGCTGTTTACCTGGAGCTGAGTGACCTCCTTTTCCACTAATCTGGTTCTCTGGCATGCATGTGGGTGTATCCCAGCTGGAAATGACAGAAATAAATATTTATATGATCTGAAATAATTCACAGTCTGTGCTTCTTTTTTAAAAAAAAAGATGGTTATGGGAGGGGGTGGGATGGCTCAGTGGGTAGGGCAGTCCTCTGGAAGGCTCCAGGTTTGATCCCAGCACCTGCAGAGAAGCCTGCCGAGGGGCCTTGAGCAAGACACGGTTCTCCTTACTCCTAACAGGAGGCTTGGGTTTAGCAGAAGCCCTGTACGTTCATCGCAAAACCTTCAACCTTTTCAGTACATTTATAAAACACAAAAATATAAAGAGGTTACCATTTAAGATATGATGACCTAAGTGTTTTTGAAATATAAGAACAGTTTTTATTGGAAAAATCTATTTTTAGTCTCATGTTCTCTTTGTGTGCTAGCTAGCTTGCTAACCTGCATGATGTTGCTAGGCAACTGAGAACAGGCCAACTGACAGACTGATGATGACAATGAAGAGTATTGTATGATGTTATTGGCCCATGTAAAACAACTTTTGTTGCCTTGACAACACGAAAGAGGGAGAGTTAAATGGATTTTGTCACCTTCACCACAACAGCAGTTCTAGCATTTTGGTAACTTTGTACGACCTTGTCTTGATGATCCAACCAGACTGGAAAACGTGATTTTCATAGGACTGGATCTTTAAACTGTAGACCCTAAAGCAAGTGAGGTTAATATTGGATTTTGTGTTAAATAAGCTTACCTTAAAGGCCAACAACTCATTCAAGTTGTTGTTGAACTGACTGAATGGAGTCCCTGTTAATAAGAGATCAGAGAGCCGTCAGAGGATGAAGACTTGATTTTATTTCCTGTTAAACAGCGACGCCATGTGGTGGGAGTTGATACCTCCAGGCAGTCTCTACACCTCTTCCAGTGATTATACGACTAATAATTTGTGTTGGATGAGTCCGAAAAATATACGTTGTACTCAAAACGTGATATTCTGTTACTACTACTACATGATATTCTGTTACTATTACATTGTGTAATTATAATGATACTGAATAGAATATCAAGAAATGTTACTGTCTAAATCAAGCTGTCTAAATCAACACTGATAGGAAGCAAACCAGCGGGGCTGGTTTGCTTCCTATCAGTGTTGATATTGTTTAGAAAATAGAAAATTTTCATCAAAACTTTGTCAAAACTTTTTTCCCCATTTATAAAAGTGATTTTTTTTTCATTTAAAATTGTTGAATTTCAAAACGAGTGGCATAGCTCAGGAGGTAGAGTAGATGGAGAGGTGACCTGTCCAGGCTGTTTCCCTGCCTGTCCCCCAATGAGCAATGGGATAGGCTCCAGCATGACTCTGTGTGTGACGAGCAGCTGATGATGGATGGATGGATGAATAGGTGGATGAATAGGTGGATGGATGGATGGATGGAGGGATGGATGAATAGGTGAATGGATGGATGGATGGATGAATAGGTGGATGGATGGATGGATAGGTGGATGGATGGATGGATGGATGAATAGGTGGATGGATGGAGAATAGGTGGATGGATGGATGGATGGATAGGTGGATGGATGGATGGATGGAAATTCCACATAAGACCCCGATATCAAACTTATTAAAGGCCTATTTTACTTTTGCTGTGATTTTAGGCAAACCGATTCCCAAATTCCTCCACGTCAAGAGACCTGGCTTGTCCAGACTCCACACTCAAAGCACTGAGAGTACTCAACCTTTCATCGCCCGTGGCCGTAACGGTACTGAAAGGCTCCTTTCACACACATCTGGACTCACAGGTAAGGTGACCGACCCTTTACACAATCTGAAGCCCCTCGAGATACAGCTCTGTGGGCCAGCTCTGCAAGAGGGTCTCTCTCTCTCTCTCTCTCTCTCTCTCTCTCTCTCTCTCTCTCTCTCTCTCTCCCTGCTGCTGCCCCTTTCCGTGTCTTGCGTACGTCTGTGTAATTGCTGTAACAAATGATGCCCCCCCCTTTCCTCCCACACCACATATCAGAGGACTAAATTATAGATCCAGAGCTCATCAAGCCCCGGTCACAGCCCACCCCGGTCTCCTCTGGTGGGCGCTACAGTGCACTCACACCCCAAAACAACAACTTCACACACGCGAGCTCTCATTTTAGGGAAAGTTTAAAATTGTCAAACGGATCCATCATTTTGTATTTACTGTGTATACAGTCCATATATACTGGTATAATGTGAATCAGTTCAACTGGATCAGAAGTTTATTAAGAAATGTTTCGTCACTCACCAGGTGACTTCTTCAGTCTGAGCTGAAAACAAACATCCCCCTCCTTATAAACGATACCTTGATGCCACACAACAATAGGTTGGTTTCACATGCAAGTTGGGTGATCACA
>OMLC01100115.1:0-10034 GCA_900302585.1 Regalecus glesne
CCCTCCCTCTCTCTCTCTGCCCCCCCCCACCAACAGGAGGTTCACAGCTCTGAGGAGTCGGACTGTGATGACTACTTGGACCCAAAAACCGGCATGGAGGTACACACACACACACACACACACACACACACACACACGGAGCGTTTCATCAGAACTCTGGGTTCTGTCTGTGAGTTGTGGGAAATGTTCCCCATCAGTGAATCTCACGTCTTTCTCAGTACGACCGTCTCATGTGATGCTAACTGGAATCACAGTCCAGAACCAGAATAAATCCACCAGGATCCCAGTAAACCACGACATGTTCAGACTACAGCTCAACATGCTGGTAACGTCCAGACAGTTGGTGCCTTCTGACAGGATTTCACAGGATATCCAACTTGACTCCAATCATCTGGACATGGAAACATGAGGATGTGTGTCAGGGTGCCGGCTGCCTTGCAGGCTGGCTTCAGAGCTGATGATGACGATGGTCACATGACTGGTCAAGTTTCCTCCGGATTTTTGAACTCATTTCCAGACGACCTGATTCAGACTTGAGATTCTTTGACTACCAAAATTATGGAGCAGAAAAAAAACCCCATGGAGATGTTGGACAGAGTAGTTCTGGTTCTCCACTGCCCCGACGGGGTCTCCTGTTGAGTTTAGTGGCACCATAGTTGTAGAAGAAGCCCATTGAGAAAGAGTTTTGTTGTTCTCTAACCTCCTCACTTTTCCTTCCAGCTGCTGAACCCCAACTTCATCCAGGAAGGTAAGGAGGAGGCTCACCATGTTGTAAAGCTCTGAGTGCTCAGCAGACTAGAGCAGCGCTTTGTAGAAATGAGGCCATTTACCGTTAGGCTGTCAAGTCAGTCCTGAGGGTCCTGGTTGATGACGTCAGGGGAAGGGGCCGGGGACAGAACCTAACTTAGAGGAGAGAAGAAGAGATAGCTTCCTTCATAAGAGAGCATCACAACACCCGAGTGCTGCTCTAACTCCTCCACAGACCTCCATGGCAGCGTCTCTACTGGTGATGTTCCCATGTCTGGCCACTAGGTGCCGACTGTCCCTCTGGCAGTGACCACACCCAGAGTCTGTCCCCATGACGTCAGTCTGATGTGTCAGACTGTTGGCGGTAACTCAGCGGGGAGGGGTCCGTATGCTGCTGGCGACACGCGTGTCTTGTCATGACACACGTGTCGCCATGCGGCGCCAACAGTCTGAGTAACTCAGCAGGGGTCACCCCTGCTGAGTAACTCAGCAGGGGTCACCCCTGGCCAGACCCCCGGTGGCACTGGGCCGTAGTGATGGATGTCTTGGTTTTTTCGGTGTCAGTGGCTCCAGAGTTCCTGACCGTTCTGTCAGACGTGGTGTGTGCACTTGGAGAGACGGTGGTCCTGTGCTGCAAAGTCTGTGGGCGTCCTAAACCCAGCATCACCCTGAAAGGACCCGACCAGAACCCTGTGGTCAACAGCAGCCGCTTCACCATCAACATCAGGTGACACACCGCCTGTTCTCCATCCCTACGTCTGCTTGTTGCTCCGGCAACACGCAGCATGGACGTGTCTTGGTGTAGTGTTGTAATGTCCGGGTCAGCATGGCTGACTGGGCGGCACCAGGCCACCTGTGTCAGAGAGACTGCCGGTGGGTGACGTGCAGACAGACAGGCCCCAGTAAACGAGTCACAGCAGGAGAGTTGCTCTGATGGCGTCTAATGGCCTTGTTTCTCCTGTCAGGGACACGGGCGACATCTTGCTGAAGATCTGTAACCTGATGCCGCAGGACACGGGTATCTACACCTGTGTTGCCATTAACGACCATGGCTCCGCCTCCTCCTCCGCCTCCATCAGAGTACAGGGTAGGTGATGTCGCTGCATGCCTCAATGCTTTGCATGGAAGTGTTTTGGACTGAACTCTTGTCGGCTCCTGTGAAGGACAGGCTTGTGTGGACGGCTGGGAGCGGTGAGCGTGGTGGATGCTGGTAGGTCGTCAGATCCATGGACTGGTATGTGTGCATGTGATGGCGTCCACAAAAGCAAATGTCAGTCCTGCACTGTGCGTGTGGTGCAGCAGAGAGCCGGGCTGAGGAGGGTCTGGCTTGACAGGAGGAGGTCCGCGGTACTGCTCAGCCAGACCCTCGCACAAGCTAGCTCAGAGGACATGAGTCCAAGTGCCGCTGAGCCGAGGTGTCGTGGGCTCTCTTACAGGCGTCTCCTCGGCCCCTGCCAGGCCGGTGGCTCAGGAAGCGAGCAGCACAGCAGTCATGGTTCACTGGACCCCCCCTGCCTCCAGCGTGAACTGCACCGCTAGCAGCTACACCGTGGAGTACCGCCAAGAAGGTACTGAACCGAACCCGGGTCGTTCGTGTAACGGATGACAACTAGCATTGTAGATCTACAGACGTATCTTGACAACACTGTCCCTCCCTCCCGTCAGATTCGTTGCTATGGCAGCAGGCGCTCTCCTCCACCACCGAGGTGTGTGTTCAGATCGATGACCTCATCCCCGGAGGTCACTACCAGTTTAGAGTCCGTGCATCCAACCCCTGGGGCGTCAGCCCTCCCTCCGAACCTTCCACCATGGTCACCCTGCCCACCAACAGTAAGGACCACACACTCCAACACACTGCAAATGATACAGATGATTTGAGACATATTTGTATTAGAAACAATGTGTGGTCTTGAGCAAGAGACCGAACCCCTAACTGCTCCAACCCTGAGATGGAATGGTGGCCTATCCAGGGGGTTTTGCCACCTTTCACCCAATGAGCACTGGCGTAGGCTCCAGCATGACCCCATGACCCCACTTCAGACAAGCGGTTGATAATGGACAGACAAAGGAAATTACTTTGACACATTGATTATTTTCAAATGATGAAATTAGATAAGATTTTGAATTGGAATTCCTCATCAGATAACTTAATGTGTGAGTATTATTTTCTTCACTTTCTCTAGACTCTGTCTATGATGGAGCAGCGATTCCTTGGAAAGACAACTTTGACTCAACCTTCTCTGAGATCTGTGAGATTGGAAGGTAAGATTCCAGTGATGGTGGCTTGATAATTTAATGACAACAGCAAGATGAGAAAACAAAAGATAATACTCCACCCACCAAACCAACAGGGAGTATTCCTCAACCTGCCACAAACTCTTCACACCTGACCTTTGACTTGTATTCATCCTCCTTTGGGCCAGCATAGCTCAGTGGGTAGAGCGGTCAGCTGGTGATCAGAAGGTCACAGGTTTGATCCCCGGTCCTGCAGAAAGCATGTCGAGGTGTCCTTGAGCAAGACACTGAACCCCTAACTGCTCCCTGAGCGCCACCTGGTGGAAGCTCACTGCTCCTACACAATAGGATGGGTTAAAAAAGCAGAGAAGTCCAAATTTCCCCTTGTGGGACTGTTAGTGGAATCATTAGTATTATTATCATTGTCATTATTATTATTATTTACACCCTTTCTTTTCTTCCCCTTCCCTTGTTCTTCCCATTGTATCCACTAGGGGGCGCTTTTCTGTGGTAAAAAAATGTCTGAACAAGACCACCAAGAAAGAGGTGAGAAATAAGAGGGAAATCTAATGTTCTGCCCTCAGCAGAACATTAGAGGATTTCTGAGAAGTTATTTCCATGTATGTTTCAGTGATGTTTTGTACTTCCAATTCCAGGTTGCAGTGAAGTTTATCAGTAAGAAGATGCTGAGGAGGGAGCAGGTTGCCCGTGAGGCTGAAATCCTGTGTAGTCTGCAGAGCCACCAGCTGGTGACGCTGCTGGACTCATATGAGACTCCCACATCATTGATGCTTATCCTGGAGCTGTGAGTCACTTCATCTTGGATTCCACCTTAAAACACAATCCACCTTAACCCCAGAGCCTCCTTTGATGCCGGACTGAAATTCCAAACTGTCAACTTGTTGACCTTTGTTGCCCAGGGGACACACATGCATGTGTCCATGTATGGGTCTCCGTGCTAGCATGTCCCCTTGTCTGCTAGACAACAGGTACATTGTGCTGTCAGGGGTTTCTAATGGAGAATCCTAGGATGGGGGTTCACTCAAAGTGAACACATGTGCATCACATGTGTCATGGAGGAACTTTTGAATTGGGATGTCAACATTTACTCTCATCTTGATGCTTTATTGCTGCTGTTGAGTGAATACAGACAATTGCCCTGCAGTCTGTTCACCTGTGTGGCAGCTCATTCATTTGCACTCTTACCTGTCATAAAATTCCACATAAGGAGTCTTAATGACTGACCTTCTGATCTTTTGGCCTAATTTCACTACGTCCTGGAGTCCAACCTTCTCCAGATGTGGTGCACATGAAGGACGTGGTGTTCACCGTGCATAACATTCAATCAGGTCTTATTATCCTCACTGTAGAGACTGGACAGCAGTGCTAGCTCAGCGGTAGAGTGCGTGTGTCGCTAACTGACAAGTCAGATGTCACAGGTTCAAAGCTTTGGCAAGACATCAGGAATGACATCCAGCCTTAGTCCCCCAGGCTACGTCTAAGCCGTGTCCCTCCCCACAACATGGGGACTGATAGTGACATGGAAAGACAGACCTTTATTTGAGACACTGGAGAACAGTTTACAGAGAGAGCACATGCAGAGGAACCTTCCTCCTCTAGGTGAGCGTACCTGTCATGTACCCCTGTAACCTGATGCACCTGCTATTTGGCAAAAGGCCACATGCATACACATGCCCGTTTAGGCCTCTGGCCAGGGAAGGTGAAGAAGTCATCAAGGCTGTCAAAATAATGAGTGACTGAAGGTCAAAGGAAGGGTGATCTCTCTCTACACACAGGATCAGTTGTCCATGAAGGTCATGTGAAGGTTGCAGCCAACAAGTTTCATTACAGATTTATTCTCATTAAGTTGTGGTAAAATTAGTCATGCAGAAATCCTGAACCAAAAAGGGAGAAGAAGAGGAAACTTTATTTATTTTTCATGTAACATGTTCACAATGAAATTTGATCTCTACGTTTAACTCCTCTTATTTTATGAGAGCAGTGAGCAGCGACTGCTGCCTTGCTCAGGGGCACAGGAAGGAGTTTAATCCACGACATGTTCATCTCTTTTATGGTGGGAGGAACCCCACACAGAGAGAACAGGCAAACTGCTCACAGAGAAGACCAGGGACAGCCTGGGATTTGAACCCAGGACCTTCTTGGTGGAAGGCCACAGTGCTAACCATGGGCCGCTGAAGGCTTCACTGAGATGTAGAGCTGACTGTCATCAGCATGTTGTAAGAAAACAAATCCTTAGCCGAGCGAAATACACGTGATAAGCAGTGGACTGAGCGCTGACTCCCGAGGGACAACTTGTCTGACTGACCTGGACCAATAGATTTTAAGAGGGACTGGATCCAGTGAGGAGGAGCAGGTTGTCTCCATGGTCACCGTCTCTCCTGTCATTGTTAACTAAAAGATGGAGTCTTTGTCTTTGTGTGTGCAGACTGGAGGACGGCCGTCTCCTGGATTATCTGGTGTCTCATGATGAGCTGATGGAGGAGAAAGTTTCCTTCTTTATCAAAGAGACGCTGGAGGCCTTACAGCATCTGCACACCTGCCGGGTCGCTCACCTGGACCTGAAGGTAACGCTGTGTCTGGATTTCTGTCTGTGTTTGGGTCTACTGCGGGGTCTCTGGATAAACCCGTGGCTTCATCAAGTATTCTCACTACAGATCTCTCTCTACTACTCTCCCTCTCTGTCTGTCTCTCTGTGTCTCTCCTTAGCCGGAGAACATCATGGTGGACCTCCGCTCTGAGATCCCGTGCATTAAGCTCATTGACTTCGGTGACGCTGTCCAGCTCTCCGCCCAACGTCGCTACGTCCACCTGTTGCTTGGCAATCCCGAGTTTGCTGCTCCTGAGCTCATCCGTGGCACGCCTGTTTCCATGGCTACAGACATGTGGAGCGTGGGTGTGCTTGCGTACGTCATGCTCAGTGGCGTGTCACCATTCTTGGATGAGTCTCCTGAGGAGACGTGTGTCAACATTTGCCGTCTGGACTTCTGCTTCCCTGAAGAGTATTTCAGTGACGTGAGCCAGGCAGCCCGGGACTTTGTGTCTGCAGCGCTTCAGCAGGACCCCCGAAAGAGACCGAGTGCCACTTCCTGTCTGCAGCACCCATGGGTGGGGCGGGGAGGCGTGCATGGTGGAGAGTATTCCAAGACCCCTCTGGACACAACCAGGCTGGCCACCTTCATCGAGAGAAGAAGACAACTTCATGACATTCGACCCATCACCATCATTAAAGGACTGCTCAGCAGCAGCCTGGGGAATACTCTGTAAGAAACACACAGTTCTGGTTCTGTCTTGGCTCGGGACGCAGGCAGCATGCAGACCTGATCGGGGAATCTAAAGGAGGGTTCTCGTAGCCCCAAACTGAGCTATAATGGCTGACATGTTTCAACTGGTTTCACATGGAACCAGTCAGCAGTAGAGGAGAGCTGTGCTGTGCTGATGGACAATACAGTGGTCCTGTCTTCACAAACAAACCAGGTACCAAACCAGCTACCAGGCACCACTTTGACCCAAAGCCTTGGTTTCAGTTTCATTTGTGATGGTTTCATCCTCATTTCACAGGTTAGTTTGTTTCATCAGGAGCGATGGTGTCACAGGTCCTATTAATGAGAGCTGTTTGTTAATTCAGTGTTTTATGAATGTTAGCTGGCTTCTACTCTACTAGTTCACGGAGCCCAGAGGCTCACATATACAGAAGAGTCTTGCTCGAGGGCATTTGGGCAGAGTTTCTAACAGCAGGGCCTACCTGTCAGAGGACCTCTCCATCGACTCCCACCAGGGGTCACACTTGTTTCTGATATCAGAGCAGAAGAAGTCATGTGTGTTCTCCTGCAGGTTATGAGGAGCCGCTCACTCAAACTCAGCTCTCATCTCAGCCAACATTTGTGACGAGCATCCATAAAGTCAGATTGTCCCTGTGACCACCAGGGGACACGGACAACCCTCAACTTTAGATATTTGACCACCCTTAAAGTGGCAGCGTGACATTCAGAGACCAGTGAACAAAAGATGTGAAGGAGAAAATCCTAGTATGCTGTCCAAGGTCTCTCTCCTCTGAGCTCAGCAAGGAAACATGTTCCCCACAGCTTCAGACTCACGTGTGTTCCCATCAGCAGGAGGCCCTTTAACAACCACCAGGCTTGGTGGGAAGGCTCTCGGTTTGTAAGGAGACACCTGAAGGACGTTTTCCCCTGAGGGAGTGGAGCAGAAGTCTCCTACAGAGCCGTTCACACAGACATGACAGTGGAACTGATCCTGGAGTCTTCGGCACGGTTTTCCAGAGGGTCTGCCCTGCGGCTTCAAACGGGGACATTTAAAGACTTTCCTAAGGGGGGGAGGGGCTCTGGCCTCATCCTCCCTCCATCTCATCTGAGAGACTCAATGGAGAACTAGTCTCACAGTTGACTTTCACCTGGGCTGCACTCTGAACTGGGCTGTAAGCACAAACTCAACCTAGCTGAACTCCCTCAGACCTCCAGCTTCCTGAACGTTTCTTAAGACCGGCAGGTCATTTAAGGGGGAATTCTCATTCATGACGTGATCTGATTAACCATGCAAGGAGGTCCTGGACCTGACTGGTCTGAACTGGTCTTGACAGAGCTAAAACAACATTAGTTGAGTAGAAGTGATGTGGATTGAAGGGAGCCAAACAGGGCAGACCAGTCATAATGAGACTAAAGCCACTGGGAAGTGTGGTTTCTAAACTGTGAAGTAGGGCATGGTACTCTGGACAGTTGGCCTGGACTGGTTTGGTGGACTGGTGTGCTAAAGTAAACTGTATTTAACATTTTTGAATGTGGAACAGTGACCTGCTTTGACTTTCCATGTCTCGCCGCATGACGACGACTCCCCCGTGGCTCGACTCCAACAGGCTGTGGGGGAAATGGGAACATGGGGAGAGGCTGTGGGGGAAATGGGAACATGGGGAGAGGCTGTGGGGGAAATGGGAACATGGGGAGAGGTTTGGTCGACAACATCAGCAGTCAGGTCACCAGTGACGTCATCACTGTGTCTGCGAGCTGAGGGCAGGTCAAATCTGAGGATGAGCAGAGGAACAGGGAGCATGAACCAGGAGAACCCAGAGTAGCCTCTGAACAGACGCTGGCCTGTCGGATGTGTTCGTTTAGCCCGTCAGACCTCAGAGAGAAGCTGGAAAAGCAAAACATAGAAGACACTATCATCATCTGACGTGTCGGTGCCACCACAGAAGAAGACTGTACCACTCTGATGTGTCGGTGCCACCACAGAAGAAGACTGTACCACTCTGATGTGTTGGTGCCACCATAGAAGAAGACTGTACCACTCTGATGTGTTGGTGCCACCACAGAAGAAGACTGTACCACTCTGATGTGTTGGTGCCACCACAGAAGAAGACTGTACCACTCTGATGTGTTGGTGCCACCACAGAAGAAGACTGTACCACTCTGATGTGTTGGTGCCACCACAGAAGAAGACTGTCACCTTACTACTTGTTAGTTTTTGCTTCTGAAATGAGAAGTCTCAGGTCAGTCACTTCATCCCACTGCTATGAAGGACTTGTCTTGGAACCAGCCTGGAAATACATCATTCCTTTGTTGCCGTGATACCATTGGACAGTGTTTCAGCTTGCTTTCACTAACGGGGTTGGCATAGCTCAGGAGGTAGGGTGGTCATCTAGTAATCAGAAGATGGTGGTTTGATTCCCGGCCCCTGCAGAAGGTGTGTTGAAGTGTCTTTGAGCAAGACACTGAACCTCTGACTGCTCAAGCCATGTGATGGACTGGTGACCTGTCCAGAGCCTTTCCCCATCTTTTACTCAATGACCACTGGGATAGGCTCCACTATGACCCCACAACCCAACTTCAGACAGGCGGTTGGCGATGGATGGATGAGCTCAGTGATGTTTTTCCTTATTTATATGTTGATAAAACGCCCCCCTTCAGGCTGGCTTCATGTTGGGAAGTTCATCTTCCTCAGCGTCAGCCAGGACCTTTCACATGAGCCAGTCAGTCCATGTGCAGAAGTCTGTACATGAGTTTGCTCATGTCCCTGATGGTCATAATGACTGTTATCAGACAGACTCACATGATCCGTCTGATGAGGAAGAGTGTTCTACGTGCACACCTCACCTCTTCACCCATGTGTTTAAACACACCTCCACCTAGTATGGGGACACAAATCACTGTCAGGCTCTTAAGAAGTGTCTTGAAAGATACAGGAGAGTGTTCAGGACCTCGCCCATCTGCCCTGAAGCTGACCTCCATCTTTAAAATCCTGTCCAGCAGCCCCAGGGCAAGTCAGCCTGCCCCACTCACCTTCCTGTGTTCCACAATTCACCTGTCTGTCATGGCCTGTGGAGTCCTGTAGGGCTGCAGTGGCTCCTCCCTGCTCGATGCTCCTCCTCCACCTCATCCTGACTGTGGCCTCTGCGTTTAGTGTGTCGATGCTCAACATGAGGGACGGCCTCCTCTTCCTCATTTCTGACCACTGTTGGTTTGTTAAGCTTCACTAATAAACACCGTGCTGATTTGTAAGAAAATCCAAGCCTCTGCTGTTTCCTCTGTCTGTCTGTCTCTTTGTCTGTCTGTCTCACTGTCTGTCTGTCTGTCTTTCTCACTGTCTGTCTGTCTCTCCGTCTGTCTGTCTGTCTGTCTCACTGTCTGTCTGTCTCTCTGTCTGTCTCACTGACTGTCTCTCTGTCTGTCTCTTTCTCTCTGTCTGTCTCTGTCTCTCTGTCTGTCTGTCTCTCTGTCTGTCTGTCTCACTGTCTGTCTGTCTCTGTCTGTCTCTCTGTCTGTCTGTCTCACTGTCTGTCTGTCTCTCTGTCTGTCTCACTGACTGTCTCTCTGTCTGTCTCTTTCTCTCTGTCTGTCTCTGTCTCTCTGTCTGTCTGTCTCTCTGTTTGTCTGTCTCTCTGTCTCTCTGTCTCTCTGTCTGTCTCTTTCTCTCTGTCTGTCTCTTTCTCTCTGTCTGTCTCTTTCTCCCTGTCTGTCTGTCTCTCCACCAGTACCCATGGCATGGCGTGTGTCGGTGTGTTGCCATAGTAGCATCACTAG
>OMLC01100117.1:0-23816 GCA_900302585.1 Regalecus glesne
CTTTGTCATGATGTATACTGAATTGTTGAGTGCCATCACTCATCCTCTTCTCTCTCTCTCTCTCTCTCTCTCTCTATCTATCTATCTATCTATCTATCTATCTATCTATCTATCTATCTATCTATCTATCTATCTATCCATCTATCTATCCATCCATCCATCCATCCATCCATCTATCCATCTATCCATCTATCCATCTATCCATCCATCTATCTATCTATCTATCTATCTATCTATCTATCTATCTATCTATCTATCTATCTATCTATCTATCTATCTATCAGGTCGCTGAACGGATCACGCAACGACCAGCCGACCGGGAGTCCAGTGAGCGCAGCTGCGCCTGTCTCCCACTTCGTCATTTTCCGGGCATTTCCGCCACTGCGTCGTCTTTTGTTGCCCTCCTCCATTTTGCTGAGTGTGTTTTGTGGAGCGGTTTCGTTGGTTGACTTGTCGAAAAGCAAAACTGGGCTGAAAACTACCTCCTCAGACTCAAGGTTACCTAAATGGACGGGTACGTTTCCTCGCCATGGTTATCTGAACTTTAAATTCATTCTGTGGTGAAACAGCCACATTGTTTCGAAAAGGCACTCAAAGCTACAGACTTAGCATTAGCTTTCACCAGTGGCAAACGTTGCAGCCATGAAATGAATTGTTAGCTTGCCCAAAAGGCCGTTTATTGAGTTGACTTCTTAACCTTTTTTGGTGAAATGTTTACTATTAGAATGTGGACGCACGTTGAAGCACGTCACACAGGGGCTTTGGATTCAGAGTTTGTTGTCCATCGTCTGACCGTTTAAATTGAGTTAGTCTGCTGATGCATGTGCTAACCAGCTAGCTCACTTAGTTAGCCTAGCCGGGTTGAGAACCCCTGCCAAGCGCCACCATGCGACGTAGCGCGCTTTGTTTTGGCTAACGTTAGCTTCGTCTGACCAACGGCCAGCCGCGTCCATCCAGCCTGACATTGACATGCCCAGAGCCCACTTTTAGTCCCATGAAGCAGTCGAGCTTAGATTCACGTTTTCACTACTTCACCCACAGGTTACGCCTCAAAAGCGTAGGCGCCATGAGTCTTACATGTGTGCTACACACAATAAGAGATATTCACCTCCCGGATGTTACGGGAGTCTCCGTACACTTACAGCAGATTACTGACGCCCGTAAATTAATAGCCCGGAAATCCCTTTTTTTGAGACACAGAGAGCGAGAGACACTCACAGAGACAGAGAGAGAGAGACAGGGATAGAGAGAGAGAGAGACATGCAAACTGAGAGAGACCGAGAGAGAGAAAGAGAGAAAGAGGACAGAAAGAGAGAGAGAGAGACATAGAGAAAGAGAGAGAGAGACAGACAGAGAGAGGCATCCTGACTGGTGTCGTTTTGTTGAGTAGATCCGTTTCACTCATGTGACTTTCTGTCTAGAGTTCCCATGGAAACCGATAACAATAATTAGCATCTGCCATATTGGTGTTCCACTGGAGTGTTTTAGGCGTTTTTATTTGTGGGTCTTGTCGTGTAAGGGTGAGTTATATCTCATAGTCAACTGCCGAAATAATACCAGACAGAAACGTCTGAACACCAATCATTTTTGTTCCACCCCTTGTTCTGAGAATTCAAGACCTTTTAATCTAACATATCTGCGGCATGGCCCATTGGGTTGAGTGGCGATCAGAAGATCGGATCATCCCCATCCTGCAGAAAGCATGTCGAGGTGTCCTTGAGCAAAACACTGAACCCCTTACTGCTCCCTGAGCGCCACATGGTGGCAGCTCACTACTCTTATACAATAGGGATAGGTCAAAATGTAGATGAATGCAAATGTCCCCTTGTGGGAGTGATAAGGGAAACTAAAATAAAAAGATAAGCAGAGTAAACATCCCTGAAAAAAAAACTGGATGACCACATCTCTAGTGAACAGTTCATGACAGGCAAATGTGCAAAAGACTGGGATAATTTCAACATTGACTGGGTACAGACTCTAGGACATTCATAGCAAAAAACCCTTTAACCACTAAAACAAAAAAGATAAATGGTTTCAACTGGATCAGAAGTTTATTCAGAAATGTTTCATCTCCCAAACAGGAGACATCTTCAGTCTGAGACTCCACTTGAACCGATTCACCTCTTTTTTTAGGATTTCCCGACCTGGATTATTGAGCATACATCAACACATGATAATCTATTAGTTATTTCCATCATACGTGCAGCCTACTTTCAGTTTATGAATGTTTGTGAATTATTGGAATTTAGTATTATAGGTACATTGCATTTTTTATATCAAGGGTTGTTAAACTGTTATTACAATCTGTGAAGATTAATTTTGATATTCCTTTCATTTTAGTCACTCAGCTGATTTAACTTTTAACTTTAACTTTCAGAATCAGTGACGTTGCCGTTGGCATGAAGGTAAGCTTTGAATCCACTTAATACCTCACCATCATGTCACCCGTTTTACTATGCAAGCATTACAAAAATTCTATTTGGGCACTATGATAGTTTAGCATCACAATTACACCTAGAAAATTTCTCAGCATTTTCTCAATTGAGTCTTTATCCGCCTCACACCCTCTGTTACCCATATACGGCATTTATTTAGGCAGCCCACCCAAATATATTTGCTGCCACCTTGATAGAATTTATTAGGGGAAAAAAGATGTGGGTATTTTTGTATACTTTTCCTTTCTAAAAGTCAAAATGACTTGTGGCTCAGTACGGGAGACCTTTGTGTTTCTCATTTCACATTAAACTGGCTGCCTCCTCCTCAGATATGTAGGATGAGTCCTGCCTCTGTCTAGAGGTTCTTCTGTTTCTTAGGGGTTAAACAAGTCTTATGTGATCCGGACAAGCCCCTAAACCTGTGAGCTACAGGTTCATGTATGTAGATCTGGTCCTTATCAATCAACCAACCCCTCCATTGGTCCCTGCGTTTGCCCCTCCCGGAGGTTTTAGGCAGAAGTGAAGGAACAGATTCTGTTGCATTGTGTAAAGGTACAAATAACGCTTTTTTTCAGACCATGTACTTTTACGTGGGATACTTGCCAATCCTGAATTCCAATATGAGAACTTAAATACAGTTAATTGCAGTTCTAACACTAACTTTGTAAACATGTTTCATTTTCATCAGATGTTCCTCACTTTCTGACCATAACAAATTAAATACACAACACAATACTGTTGCTGAAATGTTAATATTCAACTTTGTTCTCCAGAACAAATGTGAGACTACCATTCAGTGGATATCACTACAAATGCAACTGTAGCAGAACAGCTGGACCGATATGTTAGTGCCAGGCACGGACATACCATGTAAACGTATTTTACCCATAACACTCAACTGTGTCTGTGTTGTGTGGGATTCCATGCCAGCTGGGTTTTATCCTTCAAAATGGCCATATTGAGTTTTGCCAGGTGATAATGCAGGTTTTTTTTTGCAAGGTTTAGAAGCATAGGGAATAGTTACTGGTTTAATTAATTGATTAGATCATTTTAACTACAGCATCATGCATACATATTGATTTGATGTAGTTTGCTCTGCAATGTGAAAAAAACAGATTTGTTGCTGCAGAGAATTACAATTGAGTTATTTATTTTATTTATCCTTAAACAAATTGTGGTCTTTTTACAAAGTTATTGATAGGTATTACCTGTTGAAGCAGAAGTGAAGCAGAAAACATGGCTGGCCTGCAACCACACACACAACACATTCACAGTTGGTGTAGCGGATATAAAAACTCACTCTGCTTACATTGCTTTGTCCATGCCTGGGCTGTCTGCACTCATCTAAGTTGTAGACTTACATGGAGACTTGAATGTTTATTTTTTTCCATTTCTCACTCCATTTTGATAAATGAGCCATTGACATGTTTGTCTACTTGTCAGTCATCACTTCACGTTGTCTATCTGGCTGCATCTCCTTTACTGCAGACCTTTAACAACGTGCACAGGAATTGTCTGCTGGGGTATCCAGTGTGGTGGGTTTAGAGTATGTTTACGAGAACAATCTTGAGTACATGAGGAAAGTATCAGACTGATACTTGATACTGGTATCAGTGCATCCCTTATTATGTTCAGAATATAGTTAGCTTTTGCTGACTTCCATCCAAGACCACCTACCCCTCTTTAAAAGATAGTGTAGTTCCTGTACGGCCTTGAACAGCTTGTGCCGAGACCTGTCCTATGAGGAATAATCTTTTAATACTATGAATAAGTTGTTTTGTGCACTTTGATCATGTTCTTAGAAGTGTGCCTCCGGTATATTGTCTTATTTGCAAAGTTTTTGGAGAGCTGTTGCACCGTCAATGAATAAAATGGATGACAAATGGCCACACAGATTCCTTTAGGGGCGGCATAGCTCAGTGGGTAGAGCGGTCGTCTGGCAATCGGAAGGTTGCAGGTTCGATCCCCGGTCCTGCATACAGCATGTGGAGGTGTCCTTGAGCAAGACACTGAACCCCTAACTGCTCCCAGGGCACTGTGACCGCTCACTGATCCCATACAATAGGAGGGGTTAAATGCAGAGAACAGTACAATGACAGCTAAATAAAGCAGCTTCTTATAAACCAAACATAACTTTGTCAGTTGCCAGTTGCATTTCCCCATGCACAAAACAAGGTTAGTCCTCTCTCGAAGGGAAAAGGAATGATCATAAACACCAACTATTCAGATAAATTAATTAATTTCATAAAAATTTTATGTAAGGCTGCTCAGCCCGATAAAATATGATATTCCTTTAACAGTCCCACAAGGGGAAATTTGCATGTTGCAAAGCAGCAAACTGGAAAGTAGAACAGAGGCATGAAAACAAAAACAGACTTGGTAGTTAAAATTGCACACAGAATTATTTATATTGCACAATGTATTGATATTGCATTTATATTGCACACTGAAATGAAATACCGTAAAGTATGAAGCTCATTTGTCATCAGTTTTGGTGTGTATGTGGTCTACTGGGGGAACAGTGGTGGTTGTTGAGTCTAAAAGCTGCAGGAAGGACAAACCTGTGATGAAGCTCCTTCACACACTGGATGCAGCACCCTGTCACTGAAGGAGCTCTCCAGTGCAGTGAGGGAGTCCTGCATGGGGTGAGAACCATTGTCCATCCTGGATGACAGCTTAGCCATCATCCTCCCTTGTCCCACTACCTCCACAGTGTTGAGGGGACATCCCAGTACAGAGCTAGCTCTCTAGACCAGTTGATCAAGTCTCTTCCTCTCTGCTGCTGAGATGCTGCTGCCCCAGCAGACCACTCCATAGAAGATGGCTGGTGTCACCACCATGTCATGAGATGTCTTGAGAAGTGACCTCTGACCTCCAGAAGACCTCAGTCTCTTCATTAGATACAGTCTGCTCTGGCCCTTCTTATACAGTGCTGTCGAGTGATCAGTCCAGTCCAGTTTATTGTTGAGGTGAACTCCCAGATAATTTTAAGATGTCACCATCAAAGTCAATGTCTCAGTCGAGGTTTGTTTGAAATGCTTAAAAAGGTGCAGGAAACACTAAAATAAAGCCTATATATGAATTTATGTATTGTATGTATCTACTGGTTGCTCTGACACATTCAGAATCATTCTTTACCTCTTGCTGGTGGCGTTAACAGGCAGCTTGGTCCATGCATGCACTTATAAAAATTATGTTTTAAAGGGTCATTATTATGATTTTGTATTCATATAATTTAGCACAATGTTGATGTTACTTTACTCATATTTTTTTTCTCAGCCCTGGAATTCAAACCATTTTCTGATGCCCAGAAGCTTTTAAATAATTCAGCAGCAATCCTCTTAATTTTATGTCTTTCCCCAAAATTGCCAGCTGTTGGTGGAGCAAACATTTCTTACATTCTTGTTGCTCAGGCATTGTTTTCCAATTTCAGCCTTAGTCTCACAGCTTACTTGATTGCCGGTTCAGTGTTAGAGCGCACATCCCCAAGTCAGGTGTTGTGGGTTTGATCCCAAAAAGAGGCCCTAGGGAAGAGGATCTGGTATTAATCCCCCATGCAAGGCAAATGTGACGCATCCATTGTAAACTGCTGAGTAGTGACTAGACTAGAAAAGCGTTATATAAAAATGAGTCCCATTTACTGTTCAAATCTTTTTTTATCCTGTGTTGCTGAAACAGGCCTGCAACATCCAGTTTTATTATAATGAGAAAATATTTTTTTTGAAAGGAACAATTGGCTCAAAATCACCCAGAAAAGGGCAAAGGGGGGAGCACATGAAGCTATTAGGATACCGCGTGTATAATGAGACCCCAGTTAGGTCTCCCACTATCCCATCAGTCAGGTTTAAGAGCCAGGCTTGCACACCGCCTGCTGGCTGTGGTACAGCGCTAGATAGAGTCTCTAGAGGTTAAAGCCCTACCAGGAAGGAGAGACAAGACTACTTGTTTAGCTGGTGCTTTTTGCCCCAACCTATCCATTATACTATCCTCTGTGTCAATAAACTGTCATCTGAGAACTTTTTATTTGAGGCAGCTGTCTGGAATATGGTGGCTTTTTGGTTTTTTCATGACCTTTGAAACTGTCTGTGTTTTGCTGTTGTTGTTTTTTTTGCCATAGAGAGGATCAGATGAGCTGAGTATGTACAACAGTCCCAACTCTGGGATAAGTAGTATGAGTGGTGAGTTTTTTCCTACCTTTCTTCTCTTGTCTGGTAATCTCTGAAAAGTTACACTGAACCCCTAACTGCTCCCTGAGCACCATATGTTGGCAGCTCACTGCTCCTATACAATAGGTTGGGTCAAAAATGCAGAGAAAACTAAATTTCCCCTTGTGGGACTGATAAGGGAATCCTATTCCTATTCAAGTTTCATATCATTTCAGATGGGACGTCTAATGGCAGTGATAGTAAAAAGCTGAGGGTGGAGGAAGCCCCCCCATCCCGTGTGCTCCACATTAGGAAGTTGCCCAATGAAGCCTCAGAGACTGAAGTCATTGCTCTTGGCCTGCCCTTTGGGAAGGTCACCAACATCCTCACGCTGAAGGGAAAGAATCAAGTGAGTAGGACAAACCAGATCTGTGCAGTGTGCCTGCCACACAAGAACTGGTATGCATTTCATCATTTGTGTTTCTGTTGGAGATAGAGCTGAAATCATGATAAAAAGTCCCACAAAAAAGCCAGAATAACTCAAAGGCTTTTAGAGTGGTAATTTTGCATCCATTTACCTTTTTTGTTTGGTTAAGTCTGAATGCCGCCCGTAAATAAAATGCATTAGTATCGTCTTAATTGAATTGTCCACCTTTCTCAAAATTCACTTCTGTGTTTGGATGACTGATATCTCTCTATTTCTAATGAATAAGCATTGTGTCACGTTCAGCTGATGTTTTCCCGTTTACTGCTCACAATTGCTGCTTAAATAGAAAGAACAGCAGAGATTCAAATGTTACCAGAACATCTGTGTGTGTGTGTGTGTGTGTGTGTGTGTGTGTGTGTGTGTGTGTGTGTGTGTGTGTGTGTGTGTGTGCGTGTGCGTGCGCGCGTGTGCGTGCATCTTGAAAATTGCTTTGACAGGCAGGACCGCTTCTTAATTTATATTTCAGGCAGATTAGATGCTTAACAGTAGACATAATTACTTTGCGAATGTCAAAAAAGTTATATTCTGATTAAATGCTTCAGAGCATGTAAACCTTGGATTTGATCAGATCACTTTATTAAGCATTCATATATAATATATAAACGGTTAAATTAAAATCTCTTAATTAAATTGGTTTCAGTCAGTTTGAAGAAATATTGCCCATGTAAATGCAGCTAGTGACTTTTGTTTGTCAATGATGAGTTTGAAGAAATGGAAAGTGGGTTATTCTTCATTGTCTGTCTCAATAAGGCATTCTTGGAGATGGGCACTGAGGAGGCAGCCATCACCATGGTTAACTACTACACCACTGTGACCCCTCATGTACGCAATATCCCCGTCTTCATCCAATACTCCAACCACAAAGAGCTCAAGACTGACACTGGGAACCAAGTAAGCAAAAAAAGGCCAGAAATGTTGCCACTATATAACCAATAATTCATCATGGAGAAATTATTTTCTTTGGTCAAGTTTGGTTCAGACTTAGAAGCTATGACCTTCTCATGAGATAATACTTGAAAGCTATGCTTTTGCATGTTTTAATATAGGAAGTTTTATAATTGAACTATTGCTTAAAGACTAGCTTGGTAAATGTGAGACATTCCTTGTAAAGTGCTTTGAGTGGTCGCTAGACTAGAAAAGCTCTGTATACTGATAAATCCATTTACCATTTACATTTTAGGTCATCACAGGCTTTCATTATATGACACATTTGTGAAAGAAACAGGCTGTTGAACAGAATTTAATGAAGGGCAAGCATTCGATTTGATTTTCTTTTTCTAGCATGGAGGAACTCCAACCATTGTTTTCGTAGCTGTAGATTGATATAAATTAATGTAAAATGCAGAAAAAGACTTTTCATTGAATGTGGCCTTCATTGAAATGAAAAACACTCATGGAGAAAACATGAATATTTTGTAGAAACTGATTCCTGAAAGGAGCTTGTTGACAAGCTCTCAAAATGCATGGAAATGTTTACTGACAAGTAAAAAATAGTTTGAATAGAAAAAACAAAAAGATGCATTATTTAGTTTGAGGCCAGTGCTGTGGAGTATATAAATGCCATCCTGGGACTAAAGGTAAAATTGCAGTCATCTGCTTGTATTCACCAATAGTCAGTTGAAAGTACGCATCTTGGTGTAAATTGTAAAGAAAATCTTGTTTGTTGTAGTGGCCCAGTATTACCCCATTGACAGTAACTGACATACATCTTTCCTCCATAGCGGACCCAGGCAGTGTTGCAGGCTGTGTCAGCCGTGCAGTCTGGTGGTTCTCCCAGCTCAGATGTTCAGGAGGCCCTGGCAGCAGCCTCTAGCCCTGTCCTACGCATCATCATTGACAACATGTTCTATCCTGTCACGTTAGATGTTCTACAACAGGTATCCAAAGGCTAAAAAGAACATTAGGCATAGATTGGAAAAGCTCCAGATTCTCCCATGTTAATAATGTTGATTGATCTGATTTTCACTGTTTCTTTTCCCCAGATTTTCTCCAAGTTTGGCACAGTCATGAAGATAATTACGTTCACGAAGAACAATCAGTTCCAGGCCCTGCTTCAGTTCAGTGACCCTGTGAATGCTCAGCAGGCCAAACTAGTGAGATTTAATTTCATTTCACACAAGTTCCCACTCTGTTTTCTCTTTCACATAAATTGATGCACATTGAAGCAGCTGTAGAGATCTTTTCGACAACGCCCCCTGAAAAAATAACCACAACAAAAGCATTTCCAAGTGTTTCTATTTTTTGTGCTTCTGTTGCAAAGACAGCTGGATTAGTTTTCAGTTTTCTGTTGCCTGGCTACAGTCCGAATCAAGAAGCAGCCTTTATTGGAACTAGAAACCCTGATCTCCGTACTGTGATAAAGGCAGAGAAACACATCCAGTAGTATTGATAGGTAGGCAGCTTGTGTTACTTACTGGGCCAGTAGAAAGTGCCAACTGAATTTCGGTGCACACCCTACCCACTGAGCCACCGCGCCAGTGAGTGAGTGTGAACAGTCGTCTGGTCACCATCTGTCCCCATCTGTTAGCTCACTGTCCCTTGCTTCTGGATGGGGATTCATGCTTCATAGGTGTCCACATTCCAGAGAAAATGGAGAACAGGAAAGCCCTAAATGTGAAACATGGAAAATTAATGCTATCTACTTACATATCTGCCTCTCGTGAGCTTCTGTTAAATCTGTTTGGCTGCTATTTACTTACATATTTAGGAACCACTGTAATCTTGAACTTCTGCTTACCATTGACCAGTTGAACTCTTGCTTGTTTATTAGAGACCAACTGTCCTCCTCGAACTCCCCGGCTTCTGCTTTTTGTATGTCCTAGACAGGTCACCCCTGGTACCACCCGCTGTCCCACTATCCATGTTTCTCCTACTCCCTTTCGAAGGAAACTAACCATCAGCAGGCATACATCAGATGGTCTTCTGCCGTTTCCCTGTCAACCGTACATACGTCACTTCTTTTCAAGGCATATAGATATGACTGAAGAATTACCCTTCGTTGAGCTTCTCTGACAGACTGCTTAGCACTCTGTTGAGACCTTGCTTCTTCTTGCAAGACAGAGAAAACTCAGCTCAAGGAAACCTCGTCATGCTTTTTGCAGGACTGGGGATGAAACCTAGAGCCTTCCGATCACCAGACGACCGATCTACCCACTGAGCTATGCCGCCTCTAAATCCGCATATTTGATTTGACATGATTTTGTGCCGGATGCTCTCCCTGATGCAACCCTCCCCATTTATCCAGGCTTGGGACCGGCACTAAGGGAGGCTGGGTTGGTGCAAGAAATATGATTCATCTGTATAATTAACTTGGATCCTATTACGGTTAGAAACATGTGTTGTCAAATCATGATTTATATTTTAATTAGATCCATCTTGTAGCCCGAGTGCACGAATGTCAAGTTTTACCGCGCGCACACACACACACACACACACACACACACACAAAGCCCCTTCCTCAATGAGTGTGGGGTCTATTAAACCCCCACGGAGTTGAACCTAGGCCCATAATGAGGGCTTATGGTGCAAACAGAAGATCTCGTAGACCTTTCCTACATATGTAACAATTTGAGTCTATTTCTTTTTCACTTTCTCCCTTCAGGCCCTGGATGGCCAGAACATCTACAACTCGTGCTGCACATTGCGTATTGATTTTTCCAAGCTGGTAAACCTCAATGTGAAGTACAATAACGACAAGAGTCGTGACTATACACGACCCGAGCTGCCTGCAGGAGATGGTCAACCCAGTATTGACCCATCAGTGGCCGCAGCCTTCAGTAAAGATTCCAACTCCCTCCTCGGTAAGATTCCAGGTAGATCCCCATTTATTTTTTCCTACCTTATCTTTCTGACTTTCTCTTACTTCTGCTTCAGGCTTTAGATGATTTCTACAGCGCTTGTCATGATGCATTAGGATATGATTGTTCTCATAGATACTTACACGCAATATTTAAATCTTTTAACATGTGTAAATATAACTCGCGCTTTGCCGAGGGTATTTGTTTGACCTGCTCTGCCAGGGAAATACTCATGTTCACATGATACAGGTAAAAACCCGGGAACTTTTTATTTGGGAATTTTCCAAACCAATCAGTTATTTTTGTTTTGTACAAAAATTCAAGGAAAGAATTGCAGAAGGTTGAGTTGGTTCATCCTGACATAAGGTTGCGTGGGAGAAACGTTTCATCATTCCTGTAGGGGGGTTGGCTCAGTGGTAAGCACTGTTGCCTCAGAGCTGGAAGGTCCTGGGTTCAAACCCCAGGCTGTTCCAGGGCCTTTTTGTTTGGTGTCTCCCCATGTCTACCTGGGTTTCCTCTCACCATCAAAAACACATGAGAGAATATCTCAATTTGGTGATGAATGAAGTGTTAAGGGGACTTGTAGCTGTAATTGTGGTGAGTGTCAGATTTATTACCTCTTTTTCTCTTGGTAAATTGGATTATCATAGCTCTATCAAGTACGGGCAGATCCTCATCCTTGAAAGAGTGTCCACTGGCTTGGGGTGTGGACTGTGGAGTCCTGGTCTGATGAGGTAGCTCTTCTGTGTAATGCCGTCCCCTTTGCCTGCATTTGTTTGCTTTCCCAGATATTCAATTTATGGCAATCCTAGCACTTAAAAGTGTCTCTTATATTACTTTAGTTTGTCTGGGGGAACCAAACCCTTGGGTAAAACAATTACGATGTTGCATGATTTTGGAGTTTGAAAGCAACTGAGACATTGTGTTTGGCATCTCAAGTCTTCTGATACAGAATCACCACTGGTTTATGCTCAGACACCTGTTGTCCTCTCTTCTATTGACTGGTGTGTTGTTTTGCTGTCTTCCTAGCTTAACCAGGGCCTGTTTAACATGGGATCCCCTCACCTGGCCGCTGTGTTGGTCAGGATGTTTCTAGCTACTCAGTGATGAACTTCACATTCAGAACACTAGATAATTTATTTTTTTATAAGTTGAGGGACACCGTCATGGAGGCAGAGGAAACGATGGTCTCTCTTCATTTACGTTCCTGTTGATGAAGCAGTTGAGGTGGTCTTTGTGAAATCACAAAACCACCTCAACCTTAGCAATCAGACCACCCTTGACACTGACCAGTGTGTCTGCTTCTGAAGTTCACCAGGGAGGAAGTGACAGTTGACAACTGATTCTTCTGAGATTCAGAAATTGCTATTGGTGATGGGGGCATTTGATGTCCTTGGGAACCTACAGATACTGATCAGTATTTGTGGCTTGGGTCCCATCCACTGGAGCACAAGCTAAAGAGTCATCAAGGTGCTGTACCACTGAGCTGACAATGTCCCCAATGACACAGCAGCTAGGTACAGGAGAAATCCCACATTTACCAGGCCCTGGTCAAGCATGGCTATCCTAACTGGGCATTGGTCAAAGTCAGGAAGACGCAGCTGCCTGCCTAAGTGTAATCATATGGGGATTCCATATGCGGCAGGAGATTTGGAGCAGTTGAAACACATATGTTCCAAACACCACGTCTCAGCAGCTTTCAAAGCCCAAAGCCTGGCCGCACCAGAAATGGACCCACCCTAAGGATCAGTCACCTTAAAATGCTGGGATTGCGACTATTCCCCAATCCTCTGAGTAGAACACGTGGCGATATTGTAACTCCAGTTATTGGTCACAGCAACAGGCATCTTAAATTGAATGTATGTTCAGTTGTCATGTGACTGTGCTGTTAATAAGGTGGTATACCTGCAGTCCCTTGTGACTGAAGAAGTCACTTAGATGAGTGATGAAACACTTCTCCTGTTATGTCCAGATGAACTGGTACAGCTTTCTGTGAAACCCTCACCAGGCTTATTGAGCAAGCATCAATACATTAAAGCCAAGAAGAACAGAGAATTCAAAATTCACTTAGTGCTGCGTAACTTCTAGTACTAAGTATTACAGTATATAATATATGTGAATCAGGCTCAGTATTTATGAAAGTGCTTCAGATTTTAGTGTTAGGACTGCACCCCATGGTTTGATTTGCTTTTTCTCTCCTTTTAGGAGCTCTTAATCCCCTCAGTGCTGCAGCGGCTGCTGCTGCTGCTGCTGGGAGGGTAGCTCTTGCCGGTCAAACAGCTGCCAATGGGGTCCTACTGGTCAGCAATCTAAATGAGGAGGTCAGTAACACATACACATCTGAGAGACCCACTTACCCAGATCAAACTCTTACTGCTTAACTCTGTCTTACTCTTATGGGGTGCTCCCGGTCATCATTACATGTCTTCCTGTTGGTGCTGCCATTTTCATTCTCATTGTCTGGTGTCTGTCGTAGAGTCTCCTTTGAGAAAGACCATTGGGATTTCTTTAGACGAGTTACTCGAATGCTTGATTTGGAATTTTAAAATCAAATTACTAAAAGAAGAATCTCACATGTGTTTACATGTTAAGCCCATACTCTGGTGGTTCAGTTAAATATTTTTATGAGTCTAAGCAGGGCAGTTTAAAAACAATCAATTACTCAATGAAAAATTCACCTGACATGTTACAAGGTGAAGCACTTTTGAGTTCTTCTATTGACTGAATGGAAAAACAACTTCAGAAGACCAACTTTTTGACTCATAGATTGATTAGTTTCACCCTCTACCGCATAAACAAGATTTAACCAGATGTCCCCAGAAAACACTAATGTGTGTTTAGTCTTTGTCGTTCTCTTCCATCTTTGTTGAAGCTTTGGCAAGATAACACGCTTTGTGTTTCTAAAAGCAGTTAATCACAAATATGCCCTCGAATATCCCGGGACATGGAGAGAAATAGAAATTCAGTCGGTCCTTCTCAAGTTGGACCCTTCCTCTTTATGTTCAGTCCGGATTTAAAAATCTCGGGTTCGTCTAACTATCTATACTATTGCCTCCATGTCTGGGCGGCTGTAGTCTTACTTAGTTTGTTGTTTTCTGGGGTCAAGACTCATCATATCCCTGTAAGATTGAGGGTGAATTTGCTGTCTCCATCACTTCAACATGTCCTCTGCAGCACAGTTGCACTGTCCCCCAGCTCATTTACTCTTTTGTCAAAAAGTATCTAACTCTGCTAACTCTGTTTTTCTCTCTGAGCTCTTTAATCTTCAATTCATAGGAACGCTCATATGAAACCATTCCCTGTTCTCCTTCCTGTGTGTAGTTGTAGGAAGAAAAACTTTGCACTTGTCTTCATCTATGAAATGCTTGTTTACTGTCTTCTCCCCATGCTGTCTGTCCTTCTCTTTCTTTAATGATTAAGTTTCTACTATCTCTCATATACCCTCTTTTCTATTCTTTCTACTCATTGGATCCCCTCATTCAGCCCTTGATTGAATCTTCCATAAATGAGCCTGGACAGTATTTAAGCCTTAAAAGGCGATATACCCTGATGGTTGGATGCTGTGTGCAGTAGCTCTCTTGCCCTCACTACTTCATGGATCAGATTTGATTGATATTGCACATTTTGTATGTAAATTGCAATTTGCTTCACATGAGAACAAGTTCAAAAGAAAGTGTGAGGTGTAACTCTTTGACTTGTGTGAACACCACTGAGCTCGTGTGGCCTTCACATCAACTCTTGCATGCCAAATTGTAACGCACCTCTTCCCCTGCATGTCGTACCTCATTCACCTCCATTATTTCTTTAAGCACTACCATTTATTTCTCAGCTGAAATCTTGTATATGCATATACGTACTGCATGTTATTTTATCCCATGGTTATGTTTTTATATTGCTGATTTTAATATGATTTTTGACATGAATGTACCTTTACCCCGTCCTTGTCCAAGGTGAAATATATTTTGGCTTAAGTTATTTGCCAGTTTTTGACTAAAGAAGCATTGATCCAAGCCATTTTCTGACCAAACTACCTGCATTATTCCAGTGTACTGACCTATATTTTATTTTTTGTCCCTCCCCCTCCTTATTTTTTTTATTTGCATTGACCCTCCCCTCCCCATGCCATTCATTTCCCCTTTTCTCTCTCACCTCCTCTCCCCTCTATTCCCTTTAAACGAACTATTGCCCTTCCCTGTACTTGTCCCTTTTCATCCCTCATCATCTATGTGCTGGGGGCTTTTAATCCCTCTCTCCCTAAACCACCATGTGGAACCCTTCCACTCCCTCCAACATTAACCACCCAAACCCTCCATGATTTCTCCTCCTCCATGACCCACCACTTCCATCACTCCGGGGGGGCCACCATCCCTCCTACCTACCTCCGCTCTGGATCTCCGATCTGTCCATCTCCGCTCTCTACCTCCGCTCCGCTCCGACTCTTCTACCTCTCTACCTGTCTCACGCTGCTTGTTGCTCTTCTCTCCCTCTAAAGATGGTTACGCCCCAAAGTCTGTTTACCCTCTTCGGTATGTTATCGTTAGCTCTCTCTCTTCTTTCTCTCTCTTTACCCTCTGTTTTTGTTATTTTTCTCTCTATCTTTGAGACATATATCATTATTTCCAGCTTACACTTTTTTCACACAGTAGTTGATTTGTCTGGTAGTTGTAATACATTTTGCCCCCTTGTGTATTGATTTTTGGTTAATGTTCATAATTTTGACCTCAGAGTCAGACCATAGTCCTTTGAATGCACGGTTAAATTATTTTCCGCATGCTGATTTGTTTACAATAGCCATCAGACACAGCTTGATAACTTATCTGTTTAGAGGGTGTCTATCACTTTACCTGTTCTGTCCACACACCTGTCACTCTACAGTCTTTGAAGTCTTGTATGTACTCTCTACTATGTTGTCTGAAAAGGCCTGCTTTCCAATGCTAATAGTGTTTTCCTTACTGTGCTTTCTCTCCACCTCACCCTCTCTCCTCCTGGCTGGCTGTGACTAATTCAGGGGTCTTTGGGGATGTCCAGAGGGTAAAAATCCTGTACAATAAGAAGGACAGTGCTCTCATTCAGATGGCTGATGCCAACCAAGCCCAACGAGGTGAGCAGTAGCATCAACACTAAGCTCTGATTCCAAAAATTTGTTCAAACTGTAGTTTGGCCAACCACCATAGAAACTATTTAGTATGTCGTATGGTTTCTTACTTTTAGTGCAGTTCTTCAGTTCTGTGTATTCCCGCCACTGAGCTGTAGCTATTTGATTGTTGTTTTTTCAAACCGCCACAGCTATGAGCCACATGAATGGCCAGAAGATGTATGGGAAGATAATCAGAGTGACCCTGTCCAAGCACCAGACAGTGGCACTGCCCCGTGATGGCTTGGACGACCAGGGCCTGACCAAGGACTTCACCAACTCCCCACTGCATCGCTTCAAGAAACCTGGCTCCAAGAACTTCCAGAATATCTTCCCTCCCTCTGCCACCCTCCACCTTTCCAACATCCCGTGAGTGCTGAAAGGAAATTGGTTATGAATGTAAATCACTAATGACCAAAGTAGGGGGACTAACTTGTTTCTTTGCATCTCTTCATAACAGACAAGATGTGACTGAAGATGACCTGCGGCTGTTGTTTTCTAATGCGGGTGGCACTGTGAAAGCATTCAAGTTTTTCCAGTAAGTTAATCTTATTTGAAGACTTCATCCCCCCACTAGCTTAGCATATACAGTTATTCTAAAGTCATGTCAACACGGATGTTCGTTAAAGTTTGGGGTCAACCACATTTTTACACATTTTAAAAGGAAGGTCACACTCTGTCCTGGATGGTTCAAGATCTTACAACTGTGAACACAAAATGGCCACTTCAGTACACCAAAACAGAATATCTTATTGAAGACTTGTCGTTTGATTCTTGTAAGTTTGCGATCACTTGATTTGGGGCTTAGCAAAATGAATTCATCACCACTTCCTCTGCACGCTATTAATTAAACCCTATGTTTAAGTTGTTGTGGTTGAGCTCACAGAAGAACGTCATCTGCCTTCCACCTCCCTATTGAGTCTCATTCTTCAAAGGCACGTTGGAGTAGTTGAACATGTGAGCTAGAGTATCAAGGCTTTAAACAGCCTATTGTGAGTCAGGTTTTGTAACCGAGTCGTCATACATTTATTTCCATTGTCTCCCATGAAAATGTCTAGCAAGTTGGCATTCCTACCTTTACATTCTACTTACAGAGACCACAAAATGGCTCTTCTTCAAATGTCGACAGTGGAGGAAGCCATCCAGGCCCTGATTGACCTCCACAACTACAACATGGGGGGCAACCAACACCTAAGGGTCTCCTTCTCCAAGTCCACTATTTAAAAACAATCCCATGGCTTTAATGTATCTTCACCAGTTTAAAAAGCATTTGGACTGTTTCTGGACACTGGGGGACCACGTATAGACGGGTTAAACGATAGTTTGATTTGAGCGTTTGTTTTTTTATCATTCCTTGAGAGACTGAAACCTTTTGACTTGTATTCAAAGTCATTTTTTCCTATAAAGAAACATTGTTATAGCAAGTTGAGTCATGTAGATACCAGACCCTCATTTTTGATCCTCTGTAACTTTACCTTCATACTGCTTTTGTATCACAGGCAAGCATTTTTTCCCATTCACTGTCCCCGAACATGAGGCAAACAATAATGGATATTGGGTTTATTTTATTATCTTTTAGCTTATAAGATACTCGTGTGCCTTACTTGACAATACCAACCTTTTCTACAGCTGATCATATTTAAGTACCCATTCTATGATTTTAAAGGCACATAGGTATAAAGTTTTGATGGTTGAGAATATGAGCAATTTTCATCTGTTATTCTAGAACTAACTGCAGTTTCTGAAGCGCTGCCACTGACAGGTCTTGTTTCAGGGATTTAGTTATTTGCATATTTTTTGTTTAACAAAAGGAACAAAACTTATTCCACACCAGAATTTCTTAAGCTAAGGCAAGAACGAAATAAATGACTTCTGCATACGACCTGTGATACATGATGTAGCCCTAGTTGCAAACTTTCAGAGGTTGCAGTTTCCTTCTTCCCCAGTTATCTATATTTTCATAATTCATCCCTCCAAGTTGAAGCTGGATGTTGCTAGTGGCTGATTATTTCTTTCTAAGTGTTTTTAAAACGTTGCTTTATCTCTTGATATTTGGTGTAAATGAAATTGACAATGGTTTTCTTAGCATGTCTAGTTCTCTTAGAAATTGGAAAAAGCTTTGAAATAGAGCTGTCTTGATATTAGATTTTCACTACACGGTTATCGTGGCCAAAAGAGCTCACGATAAAACCATGTTATTGTATTAAAAATAACAATGGATCACATTATATAGCGCTTTATCTCTACACCCAAAGTGCTTCACAGTGAGGGGGCCCCCAAACTGCCACCAATCTGTAGCACCCACCTGAGTGACGTACCGCAGCATTTTACCCCAGAACACCTGCCACACATCAGCCTGAGGTGGAGAGGTAGATATCCATCAGTCAAATTCATCTTTAACTTTCTTTATCGTGTCTGATTTGTCTGATTAATTATATTCAGAATAGGAGTGTAGAGGGGTTGAGAGTCTGTAACTAAAACTGTACAAAGCTTGATAAATAACAGTTGTACAACTGGAGAGTGAAAAGGCAACCAAATGAACTGATGAACAAAAGCTCTGCAAGGCCTAACATCTAGCATCAATGTAAAATGAAAGATAATCACTTGAGGGGAGCAGAAGACAAAGTTTGTATGAGACCACAGGCTGGCAACTAACCCACACCATACCAGCCCATCTCCTCCTCCTCACCACCTCTGTCCCTTCTCCACCATGCCCATTGAAGTCTTCTCCAATCACCACTCTCTCCTCCCTGGGGACACTCTCCATCACTTCATCAAGCTCACTCCAGAAAAGTTCTTTCTCTTCCATCTCACACCCAACTTGTGGGGCTAATGTGCTGATAACATTCATCACCACACCTTCCATCTCATCACTGTCTGGCACTCTCCTCACCTCCAACACACCCATGACTTATTCTTCCTTAAGAATCACCCCTACCCCATTTCTTCTCCTATCTGGACCATCGAAGAAGCATTTGAACCCACTTCCGATGCTCCTGAGGCCCCCTCCTCTTTCTCCTGGTCTCTTGCATACGGAGTATATCTACCCTCCATCTGTCCATAGTATTGACCAGCTCTATGGCTTTGCAAGTCATAGTGCAAACATTCAAAGATCCAGCTCTCACCTCCACACTCCTCCCCTTCCTCCTCTCCCGCTGCCTCTGCCCAAAGGGCCGGCCTCTCCTACACTGGCCACATCCAGGCCATATCACTGACGGGGGAGCTTGTGGGTGTGTGGAGGTGAGTGGAAACAGACTTATAGCCAAAACTTTCATTTCTTATTTATAAATAGATAAGTTGGGCAATCGGCCCACTTGCTAGTTATAGTGTCAGGTCTCCATTCAAGTTTATGTGTGGTGTCGGGGGAGGGAACAGAATCAAGTGGAATGACTTAAGAAGCTCTGGATTGTTCACACGATGGTATATTGTGAACATCAATATTTCACTTTTAGATATCACAGCTGTTGTCAATACAGGGATGTTGCAACGGCCCTACTTTAAAAGCAATCGACTAAATTGACTCCACTGTGACGCCACTGCAGTGACCGTACTGAGAAGGCTGATGTGACCAAAATGTGTGCCTTGTGCGTTCCTTTTGTTTCGATGACGAGCGTTTTTACAGAAACAGACAAACTCTGACACTGTTAATGGTGAATCCATGTAATCTGCCTGCATTTAGGTATCCGATCCTCCAACCCCTCAACAATCTGACCTTTTCAGTGACGCATCAGAAGAAATGGGATCTATGAAAGTCGGTGTGTATTTTGTTTGAGTCACTTTTTCTTGTCAAATGGTTAAAATATTAGAAAAACATGGAAGCGTCACAATTAAATGTTCTGTTTTCCCTAACCATGGGACGTGTGACTGTTCCTTGCTCTTAGATTTTCCTCTGTCTCACTTGTAATATTCAGCTTTTTTTCTGTAGCATGCCAAATAAAACTTCTGTACTTCTACGTTGACTTGCTGCGTCTATCTTCAGGATCCTTCCCTCTCTGTGTTCTCTGTCCCCCTGGCTGGCCTTTGATGCTCCTCATCGGTCCCAGGGTGGGAACAAGACAGCCCCATTTGAACCACCTCAGCCATTAAGAAGCCCGTTGATGCCCTCTAATGGCTTTTAACTTGTTAAATAATGGGTACTCCGTCAAATTCCCCACCCGGCCAACTAACCGATTTCATTTTCATGACATCTTGCTCTGTTCTCCTCTCCTCGCTGGCTTCTTCCTCATTGGTTCAAGTGAACCATGGGCTGATTTCCAACCTGTGCTCTAGTGTCTATCTAACCCTTTCCTCTTTCACGTGCTGACATAAAGGGTATCACCTGTGTTCAGCTCGTGCACATGTTGGCCTGTTTCCTTGAGTGGGGGTCTTAGAAGAACACAGAGAAATGCAGCACAGGTTTCAGCTGAGCTGCAGTCGTCCATGCAAGCAGCAGGTTTACGTTCATGATCTCACTCGTGCAGATTAGGGCTGCACAAACAAACCCTCACAGCTTGGCATGGTCATATATTTTCTATAGGTTTCAGCCCCTCATATGGACACATTAAAATATATTCATATCTTAAACACATCTCAGTTCAGTGTGTTAACGGACACGAGAACACTGATGCACTTTGTTTTATAATGCTACGCTATCGGCCCTGCTGTTGACTTCAGTGTGTTCTTTGACACAAGAGCACCTAAAGTGCATGTTTTACTTGCATAGGCGTAACTCAGGAGGAAGGGTGGTCATTAGTAATCAGACATTGGTGCTTAAGTCCCAGGCCACTGTAGAAAAGCATGTTGAAATGGCCTTGAGCAAGACGCTGAACCCCTAACAGGGTCCAGGGCGTCTCCCTGTCTTCCCCCAGTGAGCACTGGGATAGGCTCCAGTATGACTTCACAGCCTGACACTGGATCAGCGGTGGATGGAGATGTCCCCTCCATTTCAGTTCCATGTGTTCAGTTGCACAATAAGAATGCTTGATATGCACAAATGGGTTTTCATATGATGTTGTGGCACCAATCATTCAACTGTATGTCCAGTGACACGGTGTGGAGTCAAAGCCTTTAATTGCCATGTGGGCCGGTGGGATCTATCCTCTGCATTTAACCCATCTTATTGAGTAGGAGGAGCACAACCGCAGCACCCGCCGAGCTCTTAGGGTTCAACGTGTTGCTCAAGGACACCTCGACACGATTTCTACAAGGGCCGGGAATCAAACCACCGGTCTCCATTCACGGCTGGCCTGCCTCCTGAGCTATGCTGCCCACAGGCTGCCCAGTGCAATAACTTTCCCAGTCTAATAAACTGGAACGGAATTCCTGAAATAAACAGTTTTGACTCAATTGTCCTGCTGCATTATCAAAGTATAATGTGAACACTAGTCTACCCAGAGGTACACACCAGGTTTTACTTTCAGCTCGTACATTGTCACTTAATGATGTTGAGTAGTGCAGTGTATCCCAATAGGCTTCCTCTAGCCAACAGTTGTGATGCAGTGGTGTTGTGAGGCCGATACTCAGCCCTAATGCAGGCAGAGGATGGTTAGAACCCACTGACCGTGCAGATGGAAGTATGTGAGCTCGTTATTGATAAGACGGTTACGTTGACTATATGTCAGGGGCTTGAAGTAGCTCGTGTGCCTTCACCTTACTGACAGACTAACTTGATTGGATGGTCGGGGTACTTCTTCCTCAACGTTGGGGGGCTGCAGTGGTTCAGCGTTGGTGTCCACGCCTACAGGCCTGGCATTACAGGGTTGATTCCAGCGGAGGGCATCAGGAAAGGACATCTGGTCTTGATCCCCCCTTGCTCGGTAAAAGGGAGACACGTGATTGGCTTTGAATGGTCAATAGCCTAGAAAAGCACTATAGAAAATGAGCCCAATTACCATAAAGTGGGGCAAAGGTCACCTCTCTTCATTCCTGCAAGGTTGAAGTCCACTTTGTCACTGCTGATTTTTCTGTGATTTCATTTGTTTCACCATAGAATTGGAAGTGTTTTACCTTTCTTGGCACGAGTGCTGACTGAAGAACAAGCCGTGCTTTAGCTGCTGTGAAGGCAGCGTATCTCAATCAGCTAATCAATACTAATAATCATAATCCCACATTTCTCTTGGACACTGCTAATAAACTTATCAAGCCATCTACTAGCTGCTCAACACTCACCGCCCAGGAGTTTCTAGACTTGTTCTGCAATTAAGTTGCCGACATTCATTTCTATACAATGACTCACTGGTAGTCCTGCTTTTACAGCTTTTGAGAGCACGTCTCATGACAGTTTGACTAAGCTTGTGTTGGCTTGTGTAGGCTTCTAAACCAACTACCTGCCTACTGGATCCTTTAGCAGCAACACATTCTAAAGACCTGTGGCCTGTCCGGGGACCCACAAAGCTAGACATAGTTAATTCCAACTAAAACTAGAAAATGTGACCATATTACACCAACACTTGCCTCCCAAACATTAGATCAGCTGTCGAGGTGCTTCTACTAACTTATAAAATCATAAATGGTCTTGCCCCATCATACCTGTCGGATCTCCTTAAATCATGTGTTCCATCTTGTGCCCTCCACTCTCAGACTGCTCCTCTGTGTGCCCCCAGTTAAAGACAGTCTGCTGCTGTCAGCAGGGTCTCTGCTGACCGGCCTGCTGCCATCACAAAGTCAGAATCTGTTGAGTCCTTAAGATAAGATAAAACATAGAAATAGTCCTTCATTAGATCAGATATTCCTTCATTAGATCAGATATTCCTTCATTAGATCAGATATTCCTTCATTAGATAAGATATTCCTTCATTAGATAAGATATTAAGATATTCCTTCATTAGATAAGATATTCCTTCATTAGATAAGATATTCCTTCATTAGATAAGATATTCCTTCATTAGATAAGATATTCCTTCATTAGATAAGATATTCCTTCATTAGATAAGATAGTCCTTCATTAGATAAGATAGTCCTTCATTAGATAAGATAGTCCTTCATTAGATAAGATAGTCCTTCATTAGATAAGATAGTCCTTCACAGCAGCACAGTGGAAAGCACAGTAAGAGAGGCATCACATCTAGAACATCATGTGTAACAGCCATTGAAACAAGGGGAATATGAACACTATTTACAGTATGAACAGTAAAATCACACCACACAGTTTTAATGAAGTGGTGTGATGATGATGGTGTTGTTTGAATCTCAACTTAAGACTCATCTTTTCGTCTTAACCTAAAAATAGTGACTTAACATCATGTGACTCAACCACCTGTACTGCATGGTGGGTGGGTTTCTGTCTCCATGGCTTTACCAGGTACTGTCTGTGCTGAGGACATGACCCACCATAGACCATATGTCTGGACTCATGGTAGCTGTTCTCTCACATGGCTCCTCTCTGTTGCTAAATGAACATCTTTTTATTTCTTTTTTTTCTGAGTCTATGACCTGGGAGGAGCCTGGGAGGTAGCACAGTGGTGGCTTGGTTCAGGGGTATAGTGCCTGGTTTGTTGTTCCCTACTGCTAATGCTACTGTGGCCTCTTTAAATCCATCATCCCTCCGTCCACATTCTACAAGTGCTGAGACTCAGCCTAGTGGCTTGATGTGGTGTGTTTACAGTTCATTCATTACCACTGTCACTATGAAGGAGATGATGATTATTATCTATATATCTCTAGTAATTCCATTATAACTCTGTTCTCCTCTGTGGTGTGTGTGTGATGTAAGTTGTGTTTCATTTTATGTACACAAACATCTGTGGCACATCTGTCCATCTTACTGTAACGTCATTGAGGCCCATTGTTAATATTAGTGGTGATAATGGGCTATACCAATAAAACTGAGTTGACTATTAC
>OMLC01100119.1:0-10870 GCA_900302585.1 Regalecus glesne
AATGGAGATTTGTAACAGAATGTGGGTGAGTCGATAATAAGCAGATTTTCATTTTGAAAGAAAGAAAGGATTCCCTTATCAGTCCCACAAGGGGAAATTTGGATTTCTCTGCATTTTTGACCCGACCTATTGTATAGGAGCAGTGAGCTGCCAACATATGGTACTCGGGGAGCAGTTAGGGGTTCAGTGTCTCGCTCAAGGACACCTCGACATGCTGTATGCAGGACCGGGGATCAAACCTGTGACCTTCTGATTGCCAGACGACCACTCTACCCACTGAGTTATGCTGCCCCTGGGTTTAAATGTGAGGCATAAGTTGTAAAGTGCCCCGAGTGGTTGCTAGGCCAGAGAGCAGTGTATAAAAATAAGTTCATTTACCATTAAGTTTCTAAATCCTAATGTGTTCCATTTGCTGTGTGTGGATAACATCTGGTCTCCCTCTGTCTTTCTTTAGGTAGAGAGAGAATCTTGAGAATCCTTCCATCATGGAGAACAGATGGAGCCTTCTGCTCAAGCTTATCATGGTAGCAAGTATCTATGGCAACGCTGCTCAGAGAACAGGTGGGAGTGATTACTGAACTGATGATCTCACTTCCTGAATTCCAGAATGAAAATGGTCTCATTTTGTCTTTCAGACAGCTTACAGTGTAAATGTGGATTCAGTCTGCATATGTATGTACACTGATGTACATACATGATAGGTATATATACAAGCATGTTGGTTCAGACACGCACTCACATATAAACGCATGTCCACACATAGGCACCCAAACATAATACACAATACTCAGACTAATAATACACACAAAACAATTATCAGACACATAATTATGCATAAACACATGCAAATAATCAACAAATGCAAGCCTGCCCCCCCCCACACACACACACACAAAATAAACCAACAAACAATGCACACATACATACAAATAAACACATGCTGTACCTTATAGAGCCAAGTAGTGAGTTAGAAATTTCATATATTTTCCAAGCACCTAAAAACGCCTCCCTACTAAACCTGCATGGAGATATGTTGCCTCATACCTGGCCAGAAAACCTTTTCATATGGCTGACAGTAATACACAGCAGTTACAATGATGGACCTGATAACTAGATGTTTAAGGTGGCTAAATAGGAGTCCATGGCTATCAATTGATTCCATAATGCTTTTTAATGCTGAAGATAGGATTCCAGCCACCATGCTATACCCGTCTGTGGAACCAACATCACACTCCAGGCATAAGCCCTCACCATTTGTTAGTGTCATCCTCATACTTTTCTGTCAATGCTTTGCTTCCCAGAGCAGCCCTTACACAATTGGATAGATGAATATATGCCTTGTTATGGCACTTTTCTAGTCCGAGGACACAGAGCACTTTACAAAGACAGGACTGCTTTACATGACTGTATTCACATACGTAAGTGTTTTTCTAGTCGGTCCCTTGACCTGGCATCAAACTGCTTTCACTTCAACTGTAAGGACATACTGTTAAACATCTGGCTCAGATTGTACTACTGACCTTCTTGACGACCTGCTGCTTTCCCTTCCCTCTCAGTCTGCATAGAAGAGGCTATAGCAGACATTGTCTTCATGATGGATGGGTCAGGGAGCATTGGCTCTGAGAACTTTGAACAGAGCCGTCACTTCCTGTGTACTCTAGGCAACAGCTTCAACGTGGGGCCTGAATATGTGCACATCGATCTGGTCCAGTACAGTACTATGCCATGTACCGAGTTCCTGCTCAACACCTACTAGAAAAAAGAGGAAATCCTACAGTACATCAGTACCCTGCCTTACCAAGGTGGCGAAATAAAAACTCGGCTGGGTTTAGACTTCATGTTGACTGAACATTTTATGAATAAAGCCAGTAGCTGGACCAACAGTAATATGCCACAGATTGCTGTGGTGATCACGGATGGTAAATCACAGGATAATGTGGAGGCTGAGTCTCAGCAGCTGAAGTGTAGGGACATTGTTTTGTATGTCATTGGTATCAAAGATGCAGATGAAAACCAGTTAAGGGAGATCGCAAGTGAACCATATAAGCAGCATGTCTACAGTGTGTCCGACCTCACAGCACTTCAAGGAAACTCACAGAGCATTGTCCAGACACTATGCAAAACTGTGGATGAGGCCAAATGACAACTGTCTATCATGGTCCAACATAATATATGCTGCTAGGCCACATAAAAGTCCAGCCTGGGTGAAAGTGAATTAATATTACCTCAATAAATGTAGCTTTTAGTTCATCTTCATAGTGCAGATGATCATTTAGCCTGTACATCTCTGTCTACTTAGTGAACATAAACCTTTTGGAGAGTTAATCCTCCAATGAGATTATTTTGTTTGATCTCTCACTTCTCTTACACACAAACAGACGCACATGCATGCACACACATAAAGAGAATATATGTTTTGAAGCCTTTCTCTCTTCCTTAGAGTGTACCCAAGCTATGGTAGCTGACATCGTCTTCCTGATAGATGGTTCCTCAAGCATTGGAATTGAAAACTTTCAAGAGGTTCGTCAGTTTCTCAAGAACTTCATCAAAGGACTGAATATTGGTGAGGACAAAGTCCGCGTGGGCCTGGCACAGTACAGTGATGAGCCCCACCAGGAGTTCCTCCTCAAGGATCACATGGACAAAATGTCCCTTCTGGAACAGGTGGACAACCTGTCCTACCGCTCAGGTGGCACAGCAACTGGTAAGGCTATTGGGTTCCTCCAAACAAAGTTCTTCACCAAGGACGCTGGCAGCCGCGCTGACCAGCGGGTGCCCCAGATTGCTGTGGTGATTACAGATGGGGATTCTACAGATGATGTAGTAAAACCCGCCCATCTCTTAAGAAGCCAGGGAGTCATTGTGTTTGCCATTGGTGTGGGAGCAGCTGACATGGCAGAACTCCAGGCAGTTGCTAACCGTCCACATGAACGTTTCCTATTCAGCATTGACAGCTACCTGGCTCTTCAGAGGCTGACAGAGGGGCTGCTGCAGACAGTATGTGTCTCCATGGAGGATCAGAGAAAAGGTAAAACAAGAAAAAAATGGGATATATATATTTTTTAGAAAATGTGCAAAATTTGAATTAAGAATAAGAATGATCAGATTAGAATTACAATAATTCAAAGACACCTACATAATATGTGAATTGAGAAATTTTTTAAAGGGTGTCTCAAAATCCAATATTAACATATGGGTTGGAGTTAGGGTTGGTCCAGCTGAGGTTCTCAAGCTGGTCTTCACAGCCAGCTCTGCAGGTTATCTCTTCTCTCGGATACTTACTGAAAGTATATTCACCTGTTATTCTGGGTATTCCAGCATACTATCATGGAGGTTTTAGACCTAGATAAATAGGTGAATGGAATTATTAACATGGGAGAATAGAAAACCAGTAATGCTAGTAGGACTTGAGGACCAACTTAAGAACCATTGGCCTGGAGGTTTGTTCAAGGATTTCCAGTAATGGTGTACATGTACTTGGAGATTTTTGCTAGATTATTCCATTTGTTCATGTCTTTATATGTCAAATAGTTTATTTCCTGTAACAGTTCTGTACAAAATAGTAGTTTTATTTTGATTAACATAGAATATTCCAGTGATGGTTTTCTGAAGTCAAGTTAATTTTATATGCATAGCCCAGTTTCATAAATTACAAATTTGCCCACATGGACTTTTCACTAACACAACGTCCTGTCCTTAGACCCTTGCATTGGATGAGGGACCGCTCCCTTGACAAACCCCTGTAAAAGGGAGAAAAAATTGGCTGAAACCTCAAGAAAAACGATAGAGGAGGATGATCTCATTCCCAAGATGCATAGGCAAGCCAAGACAACCAGTAATAGTTCAGTGTCAGCCAAAACATGCAGTGTTAAGAGGCGAGCATTGTTTGAAAAACAAAGAGAACCAGACGGAGAAAAAATTCAGAACATTCCATAGTTAATGTAACATTTTCAAATGTAATGTAGGGACCACAGTGTTATTCACAAACATGTTTTTGGGCACGGCAGATAAGTTTTTGGAACAGCATTTAGACAACACTAACACAAAAATGGGTTTAAAAAAGTTAAAGTTTGTTAATTGTAAACAATAACATTATTTATTTGGGATAGCCATTCTTTACAGTGGTGAGATTATAGCCCACCTTTTTGTGTTTTTGTTTTTTTTCCAATGTCACACCAAGACCAATTCCCAGTATAAGTAAATGTAAGAGGCACTTGGTTAACTTGAATTTGACCCTGAACTAATCGATTTAACTGCGATTCATACAGTAGTGATACAATTGGGGACTACTAGTATTTGAGACTTAAATCCCCCTGGAGTCTCATTTTAGTTGATAAAATGATTTACTCTTGCTAGTCACAGACAGGAAAACAATCATGACTTGGTGGCTTTTGTCTATCCTATAGTTCTACTTGGCTGGTGAAATGGGAAGTGGCTCAGTTATGGGTTTTGAAGGTCCTTGTTTATTTCCCTTGTGTTGTAATGATTATTTTCTTTTTGCTGTAACTCTTATTTCAGCCCTGGACCAAAAGTTTTCAGACATTTTCTTCCTGATTGACAGCAGCATGTCGCAAACAGAGTTCCAACAGACAAGAAGTTTCTATTTGCGACTGGCTCATCAGATAGACATAGGAGCTTCTGCCCATCGTGTGGGGTTAGCTCAGTTTGGTGAAAATGTCAGGGTTGAATTCCTCCTCAACAAACACAAAACCAAAGAGGATACAGTGGCTAATATGCGACGATTTCGCCTGCGCAACATGAAGCCTAATGAACCACGTAACCTGGGCTACGCATTGGAATATGCCAGAACCAACTTTTTCACAAGTGAAGCTGGCAGCCGTGAAGACCAGGGTTTCAGGCAGTTCTTGATTGTTGTAACTGGAGGTAACTCGGATGATGACATTTTCAAGGAGTCTCGTAGGATCAAGGCTGACGCTGTGACTGTGGTGGGGGTAGGCCTTGGCTCTGCAACACTAAAAGAGATGAAGATTTTGGCGACTTTTCCATACATTTACCAGACTACCAACATTTTAAGTTCTTTGAAGGTAGCATTTGAGACTGAGGGAGGGGTAACGGCTCCGAGTGAAGGTGAGGAAATGTTAACTATTTTTAAAAATTGTATTCATTTGAAGTTCAAAGAACTGGAAAAAATGCCTAGTTTGGCGTTTACATTCTTGTAGTTAAAAATATTTGATTTTCTACGATCACCCAAAATTTCGTATTTGTTCATTACTCGTCTCACAATATGAATATGACCGCAATACTTAAATGCTGTCATTTCTTGTAGCAATGCATGAAATGTCTAAAAGTTGAGTTAGTTAGCATGCTTCACTTTTCCCTTTATTAAAAATTATACAATTTCTCCTAGATTGCAAAATGGCCAACGTAGCAGACATTGTGTTCGTCATTGATGAGTCAGGAAGTATCAGAACACCCAACTTTCAGCTGGTTCGCAGTTTTATACACAAGATTGTGGAAGGCCTGGATGTTGATCCAAAAAGAGTACGGATAGGCATCGTCATGTATAGTGACACACCCACTGCACAGGTCTACCTGGACAGCTTTAATGACAAGAATGAGATCCTTCAGTTCATCAAGATTCTGCCTTACCGTGGAGGTGGTACCAATACTGGATCTGCCCTAAAGTTTGTTCGTGAGAAGGTCTTTGTGAAGGAAAGAGGCAGCAGGAAAGGTTTGGGTGTCCAGCAGGTTGCAGTTGTGATAACAGACGGGCAATCCCAGGATGTTGTGAGTGAAGAAGCAGCCAACCTCCGTCGATCTGGTGTCACCGTTTATGCTGTGGGGATCAAAAATGCCAACAAGACACAGTTATCTCAGATGGCATCTCATCCACCCAAGAAGCATGTGTTTGTTGTAGACAGTTTTGTCAAGCTGAAAACCCTGGAGCAGAGCCTGCAGAAGAGCCTTTGCCTAAACATCTTTCAACAGACAATCACAATCAATGCAATGAGAGACAGCATCAAAGAAGGTTTGAACAAGACAGCTTTTTCCATTTTTAGCCATTAGGTTTTCCATAATGTCCTCGTATGAAAGGTTAAATGTGACAGTTTATAGATAATACATGTGTTCAAATGAGTAAATGAATTGAAGAAAGGGAACATAGAAAGAAATATATGCAGAAGTTAGCCATGTAGTAATTTGCTTATTTGTCTTGCTTTCTGTATAGGCTGCAAGCAAACGGAAGAGGCAGATATCTTCTTCTTGGTTGACCACTCAGGAAGCATTTATCCAAATGATTTCTATGAAATGAAGAAGTTCATCATTGAGTTCTTTCATAATTTTCAAATTGGACCACAACACATCCGTGTAGGTGTTGTTAAGTATGCAAATTCCCCAACCCTGGAATTTGACCTGACTACCTATGTGGACGCCTCTTCATTAAAGAAGGCTGTGGAGAATATTAAGCAAATAGGAGGTGGAACCCAGACCGGTGCCGCTCTGTCATTCATGAGTCCGAACTTTGAAAGGGCAAGAGCAACACGTGGTCACAATGTCAAAGAGTACCTAGTAATCCTCACTGATGGGAAATCCTCAGATGACGTGAAAGCTCCAGCAGAAATGCTGAGGACACAGGGTGTCACCATCTATGCCATCGGAGTGAGAAGTGCAGATGAGGCAGAGCTTCTCGAAATTGCTGGCAGCCCTAAAAATAAGTTCTTTGTCCAAGACTTTGATGCCCTGAAACACATCAAGGATGAAGTCATCACTGATATCTGTTCTCAAAATGGTAAGGAAGACAAGCTGACCATATTTCTCTCAAAACAGAATCTTCATATTCTCTACTTAGTAATTACTCACCATTGAGAATATTGTATTTGTATGGATATGCTTCATAATCACTATGTTTAGCATCCTCCTTCACTGTGAATTCAAACTATTCAAATTTACTACACAGAAAGGAAATATTACCATACAACTTGGTGTGCAGATCAGGTTGGACAGTTTACAGATAAACCAAAAGAAGCAATATTGAGACGGTTTAGATATGCGGGGAGGAGAAATGGTGGATGTGAGTGAATGGATACAGAAGCGATAACTGCAAAAGAAAAGAAAAATTGTGCACTTACACGGTTTCTCCTCCACAGCCTGTCAAGACATCCCAGGCGACCTCCTGTTCCTAATGGATAGCTCTTCCAGTATCCATGCAGAGGATTTTCAGAAAATGAAAGAGCTCATGAAAGTTGTCATCAACAAGTCCAATATTGGGCAGAACCAAGTGCATGTTGGGGTGATGCAGTTCAGTGACATTCAGAGGCTTGAAATCTCTCTTAACCAATTCTATGACAAAAATGAAATATTAAAAGCCATAGATGGTATGCAGCAAATTAAGGGACCCACACTAACAGGCAAAGCCATTTCTGAGATCTCACAATATTTTGATGTGTTGAATCATGGGCGTCCTGACCTCAGGCAAACCCTCATAGTGATAACAGATGGTGAGTCCCAAGATGAGGTCAAGGGCCCTGCTGAAACTCTTAGGGCCAAGAGAGTCATAATCTATGCCATTGGGGTAGACAACGCTAACACCACCCAACTTCTAGATATCAGTGGCAGAAAGGATAGGTTATTTTTAGAGAAAAACATTGATGACCTGAAGGACCTCGAGAGCCAATTGGTCTTGAAAATCTGTGACCCTGACCCAGGTAAGAGCAAATTGCATGATGGGAAATATGACCACTTTAACACCAAAATGCCCTTCCACTGAGAATGATCTTTTGTGTTATTATACTGCAAGCTGTTGTTTGAAATTATTTCAAGATCTTTTTAGCAATAAAAATTGGCATAAGCATTTTTGCAAAAGCATCCAATTTAGCTTAGAGATGTTAGTATATTCTTTGATTTTCTGAGTCCCATTTCTTAACCCCAACCTTATGCCCCATTGCCATGTATACAGGCTGTGAGACTGAGTAAAGGGGTACATTGCTTGTTTAGATAGGTGCTTTCAAAAAGTATTACTTGGGATTTTTGCCGTATTTAAGAATGTAAGTTATGTTATTTAAAGGTATTTTACAGGTTTATTGGAATGAAAATGCATTGTTTTACAACTGTCAGGAACAATTGTATCCCCTTTGTTCCATCTAACCAGACTGCAAGAAGATAGAAGAAGCTGACATTATTTTCCTGGTGGATGGCTCCACTAGCATAACGTTACCTAAGTTCAGGAGCATGCTGAAGTTTATGGAGTCCATGGTGAACAGAACCATGGTCGGTGAGAAGCTGACACGCTTTGGGGTCATCCTGTACTCCAATGACCCCAGCTCTATGTTCACTCTCAAAGACCACTACTCCAAAAGGGAGGTTCTTAAAGCCATAAAAGCACTGAAATCACCCTATGGGGACACGTACACTGGCAAGGCTCTGGCATATTCATTACAGTTCTTTGATACTGCACATGGCGGCCGTAGAGCCTTCAGGATTCCTCAGATTCTGATGGTGATAACTGATGGTGATGCCACAGATCGGTATGATCTGGTGAAGCCATCCAAAGCACTCCGGGAAAAAGGAATCAGTGTCTTTGGCATTGGCGTGGAAGGAGCCAACAAGACTCAACTAGAGATCATGGCAGGTGGAGACTCATCCAAGGTTTTCTATGTGGAGAATTTTGATGCCTTGGAGTCTTTGCAAAATAATATTACTCACCTCATCTGCAATGTTACCAAACAAGGTAAGAGGTAAAACTACAAACCCTGCATTTAATGCATTTGAAATGCATGTTACATTAATCTGCTCAATGTGTCAATGATGTTTTCGTTTCTGTTGGTAAAAATATTCTACAAACTTGATCTGCCATATGAACTAGAAAGACACAATAGCTCGGCTTATTCTTCAAACTCACCGATTCCACCTATGTTTTATACATTTTGGCTGGTATTGTAAAGTATAAATATAATGCAGCAGACATTTTTTTGGTGTAATTTAAATGTATTGAGCCGAGAATAATTTGTTACATTGTATATGTATTTATAATACTTGACCAAAAATGACTTCACTTTAGCAAATTTAGGATTATATAGTTTCGGTGTTATTTATCACAACGCTGCCCTTACTTGAAGAAAAACCATGTGTGCACTCATGTTCATAAACACAAGCATGTTCACTAATGTGACCATTCTTTGGTTCTTTGGCAGGTTGTGGGAAAGAGAAGGCTGACCTTGTCATGTTAATTGATCAGTCAACAAGCATAGATTCAGCTGACTACACCATCATGAAGGAGTTCATGGTAAAGCTGGTGACAAGCTTTGAAGTCAGCCAGGAAATTGTACGGGTTGGAGTTGCCCAATTTAGCAGCACTCCTCAGAGGGAGTTCTATCTCGATGAATTCACTACCAAGGAGGAGGTGAATGAGCACATTCGAGCAATGACACAGTTGGGTGGAGGCACCAACATTGGACAGGCTCTGGATTACATTCGGGACTATTTCCAGGAGTCACATGGTAGCAGGATCTCTGCTGGGATCTTGCAGAAACTTGTGCTTATCACAGCCGGCAAGTCGCAAGATAAGGTGGATGGTGCTGTCCTTAGACTCAAAGGTCTGGGGATTGAGGTGTTCGCCATTGGCATAGGAAATGTTTGTGATTTGGAGCTCCTGGAAATCACAGGCAACGCTGACAGATTTTTCAAGGTGCCGAATTTTAGCTCCTTGCCAGACATCAAGAAGAAGGTTGTTGATGCGATTTGCCAGGCCAATCTAAGTGGTAGGTTGGCTGGTGAGACTTTGTCCATCAGTTGCTTTCTGTCACTGAATCGATTTTGTCTGTCTGCTATCTATCTGACTGCTCCTCAGTCTCTTTAATCTGTCAATCTGTCTTTCATTCTTTGTGTGTGTGCGTGCATGTGTGCATGTGTGCGTGTATGTTTGTCTCACTATCTTCTATTTCATTCTCTGCCACTATCTCACATATAAGTACACACCAAAATGTACATCAAATTCCTAGTCAATGCTCAATAATCCAGATGAAGAAATCACAGAAAGTGGAATCAGTTAATCTGCACACAATGTTTGTTGAAAGAAACATTTCATCACTCAACAAAATTAACTCTTGGGTCTCAACTGACTTTTGTCTGCTGTCAGTCACTTGAAGTGACCACCGATAAACACACACACACACACACACACACACACACACACACACACATATTAGTAGAGAAATAATATTGTAGAGTGTCTGTGATAAGACAGTTTGCCTTTCCCCCTTAGACTGCAGTGTTGATATTGCCATGGGGTTCGATATATCTCAGAGGACTGGGACAGAGCTGGCCAGTGGCCATTTGAGGCTCCAGACCTTCCTACCAGAGATAGCCAACTATGTGCCCACCCTGCAAGGTCCATGCTCCCTGAGACCCAACTCAGTCAAATCCAAAGTAGCATTCCGAGTGGTGTCTCGTGATGGCCAGACACTGTACGACTATGACTTTGACGACTACAATGTGGAGGTGATCAGGAAAGTCATGGCTTTACAGATGTCAGAGCCCACCTACTTCAACACAGCTCTGCTTAAGTCTTTCAGAGACAAGTTCAAAGCAGAATCTAATGCTAATGTTAAGGTGAGTGTAAGAAATTGGGTAAACGGTTTTAATTTCACAGTTTCTAGTAACAACATGGGATAGTTTCCACAGAAAATTGATTCAGTTCATCTGCACCAGTGGCGTAGGGGGGTTAAGGCACCTATGTTCAGTACATCTCTGTGTCATGCAGTCGGGTGTTTGAACCCCAGCTGCACCGTTTCCAACCACAGCCAGAGGTCCATAGCTAGTGGGTCATAATTGGCTAAACTTCACATGGGTATAAGGGTTAGGTTGGACAAAGTATTCTAGGTTCGCTACTGTCGCCCACTGGGTCGTCCGGGCG
>OMLC01100120.1:0-12185 GCA_900302585.1 Regalecus glesne
GCTTCCCTGCCTTCTGCCCAATGAGCACTAGGATAGGCACCAGCCTGTCTGCAACCCTATTAGGATAAGTGGTTGAAATTATACACACACACAAACACACACACACACACACACACACACTTGCGTGTATAACCCGGTAAGGCCAGTGATTTCTTTCACTCTTGGGGAGCACCAGCCTGGTTCATGCCGTGTTTGCGTGTAAGAATCCGTTGCTGATTACAGTAATAAGTGATGTCGACTAAAGTACAAGTGTTTCAATTTCCATCCGACCTCAACACATCCACAGTGCTCCGAGGTCCCCCTCATATCAGCCACCAATGTGAGCGGGCTCTGGTGCATCATGACGACGAGCCAGCAGCAGCTGATCCAGCATCACAGTGGCTTCTTTCAGAGAGGAGACAGCGTAGGCCTGGCAGGAGGAATGTATGGGAGGTTTGTGTGCACACTTAAATTATTATTGGAATATATTGGGTCAGTTTATTTTGGCTCCAGGCGGTCTAAAGGCACTGTCAGATTTTCCACAAAGCTTCAGCCCAGGGGGGATGTGAGGAGGGGGCGTATAAGACGTGACTAACTTGCCCTGCTAAGCTACACAGGCCATTCAGAATGCATTAATTATCTCCACCAGGAACTACTCATGTTCTTTTAATTCTTTCCTCAAGCGCTGGGTTCAGAACCACATGATGAGAGATCAGATAACTGTAGGAATCCCAGAATTCTCTTTTTCTATCCACGCAACTAATCTGGTCCAGTAGAAAATGAAACACTGAAGTGGAAGTCTGGAAAGTTCCGTGGTGGCGTGGAGCAGCAGCGGTTCTCTTCCCCAAAGAGAGAGAGAGAGAGAAAACCAACCACAAAGTTCAAAGAAGACATGAAGACATACGGGGTGGACGTCATCGGGTCTAATTAGGGCCGAGGAACGTTAAGGAGTAGCTAGCAGAGGAGAGGGGAGCGTTCTGTCAGAGGGGAACGACATGAACCATGTTTGTTTGGGCTCAGGGTTTGTCAGGACAACACGGATGTCCTGCAGCTCCTCCCAGGACAGGAAGCTGGAACCCATTGGATTCCTGCTCCTTTGATACCTGGTTTTGGGAATTGCAGGTTACAGTGACAGCAACTCAACTTGATGGACAAACCTGCATTTACGATGCAACAAAGATGGCCATTGACGCGTTAGCTGTCCTGACATCTGTGTGGCTTCATCTGAGCTCTGAATCCCATATCAGACCCAGACGTTCCTTTCTGATCACTGTCTTGTGTTTCTCTCTGCAGCTCGATTCTCCTGTTCCTCTGCTCTCTCCCTCTGCCCCTACTGCCATCTTTCCTGCTCTCTGGCTCTGGAAAGGTTCTCCCCCCAGCCGGAGGGCTGGGTTCAGTCTTAAGATCATGATCTGTGTGGGGGCTGAGGGGTGGCCTACCTCTTCCCAGGTGAAGGACGTGAGCTCCTCTTCATCTCTGTTCATGTAGCGCAGGTCCCCGTGCTGCGGTGGCTCGTCCACCATGAAGTCAACATCGATGGAGCTGTAGAAGGGATGCGTGATGTTCAGGATGTCTGCAGTGACAGAGGAGCTGCCGCCCTCCCGGACAGTGAAGTTAAGGGTGTGGACGGGGATGAGGCGAGGGACGATGTTCACAGACACCTGCAGGCCCTCCACTGTTGTAAAGCCGTTGGTCACGTCTGCCCTGAACGCGTCGCTGCCCTGCAACACGGGGGACATCAAAACAACCAGGTCTGTGTTACGTCACCAACATGTCAGATATCAGCTTAGAGAGTTTATCATGTTCATGAAAACGTGTTCGAAGAGATGAATGCTAGATGCTACGGCCTGGACATGTCCAGTGACAGACTAGACTTCAACTTATGGACGTCAGGTGACAGCCTTCATGTCTTTATGCAACATCCCCAGTGTTTTACTGGAAGGCTGTGTTGTCACTGAGCTGTGAGGCTCCCTAGGGCAGAATCAGAGCAAATGACAGTAAACCTGGACAGATGCTGATACGTAGAGGATGTGCCCCCGGTTGACGTCCTCCTGAGTGAAGGAGTGGATGTAGTCGAGGACAGGCGAGGCGGTGCTGTCCGAGTTATTCACCAGCATCACCACGTGACCGAGGCCAGGCGGCTCTTTGATGGTGAACACCATCTCTGAGGGCAGGATGTCGGCTTGCTCCACCTAGAATAAGAGCATCACGATGTCACCATGGATACACGAGGAGTCTGAGCAGCCGAGTTCACTGAACATGCACATCCACAGCTTGCTGCTGCTGCTGTGACCAAGATGAGCTGGAAAGGGAACGGAGTCGTATTGTTTAACAATGCTCCACATATCTTTCCAGGCGTCTTTATGGCGGTGTGCTTTGAGAAGTTAGGAGCAACTCTCTGGAGCCCTGAGCCTCAAAGTGTTTAGCAGTCATGCTTCCATTTTACATTCTTTCAGAGGAGCTCGCTCTTTTCAAAGTAAACACACGGGCTCCAGCCGCCCGGTCAATATTTTACCACTTTTAAAGGCCACACCGACAGGCCTTTATTCAATGTGTCTTCTGGCCTCTCAATAAAATATGCACTGGGTGTCCAGGTGCTTCTTCAGTAAACACTGAAGAAGTCAGAAATATAACCAAAAGAAATGCAAATGAAGCCCAAAGAGCCAAAAACTTCCCCTCAGTCTGACATTCACATGTAAACATGACTTTTTATGTTTTGGACCACATGTTGAGCTCCATCAGTGGAGGACAGACCGCCGGCAGGCCGGCCCTGTAGAGTGCAGAGGGCAGCAGATGCCACCTCGGGGTAGACGCAGCGCTCTGTTCTCCACACTTAATGGACTGCAATTTAGTACATAAAGTAAATGAAAAGCAGCTCTGCACACTGATACTCAGTCCTCCTTTCATGTGGGTGTGGGAAGCATTTGAGAGAAAGTCATAAAACCAACAGAAACCAACACTGTGCAACATCGTGAGCCAGGGCTCTCGGTCCAGTCATGTTGTCTGATTGCACAGAGACAATAAACTGTCACAGACAAACACAATGGGCCTTCCCACAGGGAGGAAGGCCCGACTGGACCCCTCATACGCCTGTTGTCATTGGACGAAAACAAACGCATGGTGCAGACATGGGAGACAAGCAGAGCAGATGTTTCACACGGCTCAACACACGGCTCAACATATACAGATGTGAACACGGTTACATAACATCCATTTCAGCATGTGTGAAATGTGAGCGTCAGTGAGGGCACGGTACCTTGAGGTGGTCATGGTCAATGATGGTATGTTCTCCTTCGTAAGAGATGATGACCTTGTTGTTCACAACTCCGGGCTCTGACAGATAGCCTTGTTTGAATATCTTAATCCTGAATGTGCCCTCCTGAGAAGCTCCTTTAGCTTGGACTGTGAAGCCGAAGGAATCCTTCGATCTCAAACTCTCATAGTTGTGCTCATATGACACGACGCCCTTCTTCAGGTCCTCCTGGGTGAACTGGGAGGCCTCGATGCCGCTAACGATGATTCTCCCGTCACTAGGGGGCGATGTCACCTGGAACTGGATCTCGCGTTCCTCTCGGATGTCCATGTTGGAGTCAGCACTGAGGAGGGTGGTGTTGAGTGTCTTCGTACCACCATGGTCCATGACAACCATTGTGTTATTTACCACTCGCAGGTAGGGGTCGCCTGCCTGGACCACGAGCAGTGCAGTGGTCTTGTGGACGCCGTCAGACACCTGTAGCTCCACGCGTTCCTCACTGGAACCGTGGTGAATGAAGAGGACCTTCTTTTCTCTCAGGTCTGCCTGCGTGAAGTGGAAGAGGGGCTGTGAGGGACTGGACGTCATGACGACGTTGCCAGAGAGGATTTCCTCGCGGCTATAGGCAATTTGGGAATCATTGAAACCCGAGTCATCATCTTTGAACTGGAGGACATCGGTGGTGAGCAAACGCTGTCCATGGCGAACCACCGTGAAGACCTTGTCCACAACTCTGACTGGTACATGCTCATTCTTGGACTGGATGGATATTCTAAAAACACCGCTCAACAGTTCCTGGCTCTTAGTTTGAATGCCTGGACTCTCTTTCGCGGGGCCAAATGCTTTGAAATGGAACTCATCACTGCTTGTCTTGAGGCCATCGTGCTTATAGACAAGTCTGCCAAGCTCGAGGTCCTCATTGCTAAATACCCTGATTGCCCCCTCAAACCTGGGCTGGCCAGGGGGTGACTGTCTGATGAGGCGGCCATACTTTGGGTCTTGGGTTACTCGGTAAACGATATCCGTAGTGCTCGGTGACTGGACCCAGAGATGGTTTTTGTTCAGAGCGTCTTCCCCACCATGAAAAACAACCAGTCTCTCATTGGTCAAAACAGGAGCATCTGAATCAGCGAGGATATTGACTGGGTAGGTGTATAAAGGAGAGTACTCATTTTCAGCCAAGACCCTGAACTGGAACTGGTCCACTCTCTCCACAGCTCTGCGTGTCTGGAGTCTGTAGCTGACATGATGTTGCAAAATGTCCTGCTGGGTGAAGCCTTCTCCTTCCACCAGCTCCCTGCCCTGCAGGAGGAGAGAGCCCAGGGTTGGGAGCTTAACAAGGATGTAACTTGCTGTCACTGGATCGGGAGTTTGCCCTTTGACCTCAGCCTCAAGCTCGGCATGAGTGATTATCTTCTCGTCCTCTCCCTCCATGTCCAGTGGGACCAGGTTGGAAATCTTCACCTGAGCGGGCATGATCTTGACTAAAAAGGTGTTGTTCCTAAGAGTGAACTGTCCCAGATGGACGTCAAAGTGAATTTGCTCCACTACAATATCCTCCTGGTCACTTGAGTCTGTGCTACTGTATCTCAGGTGCTCTTGTTCCAGATCGGACTGGTAGAATTGGGTCACCGGTCTGGGAACGGCATTCCTGTGGAGAATTTGCAGCTCTCCAAACCTTAAAGGCTGTGTGACGTTATACATGATATCTCCGTTACGAGGATGAGCTATTGCAGCCAGGTTAGTTAGGCCTATCGGAGAGCTACTCCCTTGAAATAAAAAGAGGCCAGTGTTGGTGACAACAGTCATGTGTGGCTGCGTAACTGACAACTTGAACGTGGTCGACTGACTTACTGAGTGTCCGTCTGATACGTCTAAGCTCATTTCATTCACTACGCCCCCCTTGTGTACAAAATAGATATTGCCATCTTTCAATTGTCTGCAGGTGAAGTCTGAGATACCTTTTCCTGGTTGCTGGCCATTCTCCAAGTAACCAACGTCCGGAGACGGTTCAGAGGTCACGGTTACTACCAATTCATCACAGCGTGTGTCAGAGTCCACAATTTTGATGAGGTTGGGACTCAAGCGAGTCCTTCCATGTTCTGTGATGAAGATGTCTCCTCCACTAAGCTGAGGTATGTCATTGACAGGTATGACCTCTACGGGGAGAATGTACTGCTGGGGAGTTTTCAGACATTCGGGAAGGTACCCGTTACTCTGAGCTATTACTTCTAATTGGATTTGATCTCTTTGTCTCTCATTTCCATCATGAAGGTACTTAACTTTCTTATTGGCAACGTCAAGAAGAGTGAACTTCTGTATGCGTCTCGTGCTAATATCCATGTCAACTAGTCCATACCAGGGATCACTCATGAGAGTGAAGATGATCTGAGACTGACGCATTCCGGCTTTGCTGAGGTCAAATGTGGGTCGCAGGTTGTTGACACTCAGGAAGACTTCTGCACCTTCAGGCACAATTAGTGGAGAGACATCCAGGAGTTTTGTTACGTTTCTAAATATCTCCGGAAGGCTGTCTGATGGATGGCAGTGTTGTTCATTGGGATCTATGTCGACATACTGAATCCGAACTGGGGGAGCCGTCGTGGTTGCCTCCAGGTCATAATAGCTCGAGTAGTCATAGTCTTCTCCCTCGCATTTAACGTGAACATCTTTGGTAACCAGAGCATCTTGGAGGCTTCTATCCTTCTTGTTCACTTTGATATCTCCTAAGCATCCGATGAATGATTCCGATGTGATTTCCTCTTCCATACGATTCAAGAACCCGCTATCCCGGAACACATCCTTCATTTTCCCCTGGACTCCCCCTAAATAGAGATTCCCCACTAAGTCCAACCTCTCTGAGCTTTGGAGAGATAACGAGGTGGACTGACTGTCTACATTGATGTCAAATGTACTCTGATCCACATGGATCCTAATTCTATGCCACTGGTCATCATCCAGCTGCACTTGTTTGTTTTCCAACACCTTCATGCCACTGCCCACGTCCACGACTCCTTTGAGATAGCCCCGAGCGACACCGACAGCAATGAAATCCGACTCTCGGCCAGGGTGAAACACAAGCAATGCATCTTCAATAGTGGTTTTCATCAGGATTTCCAAGGTCCGTGCACCGTCGTTTGCTGCGCTCCAGGTGGGAAGGGACACAAAAGAATCTGGGCTAATGAAACTGGTTGCTTCTCCATCGCCAACCTCAAACTCACTGCTGCAAGACTCTTTGGTGTCCTGACAATCTGTCAAAACAGAGTTCAGAATATCAAATCCGTGGGACTCAAACTTTACGTGACTCATGCAACCGCGGAAGGGCGTGATGGCGTTGTTGAGGTACGGGGCATCCAGGTAGCCTATTCCTCCCAGCCAAACCCCCAGGTCGATGTTGAGCTCCTCTTCAGCATCGGTCATGGGGATGTAGGTTGAGAAGAGGTCATCGATCATCATGGTGAGTTTAGAATCCTGTAGCGTGAGTGACACTTTGTGATCGAGGAGGTTGTTCAGTTGGACTCCGACAGAAGAGGACAGGGTCACCTCTCCAGCCCCCATATTCATCCGCACCTGTGGGGGGAAACCAAACGTTTGGATGAACCCAGATCATACTTTGCTTTAGAGATAAGTAACCTTGGGGGCAAATGTAGAGAATCCCGAGTGGTTGAATTCCAATACTTTAAGGGGTTGTGGGACACGGTGAGTTGTTTTTAGGGGTTTAAGTATTTGGTCCTGTGTGTGTGTGTGTGAGGTTAATGCCACACACTGTTGGCCCTATCAGCCTAAATTACCATTGTTTTGTGAACGGTTATGAGTGTATGAGGAACCTCCTGTGGCTGCGGAGATTCAAAACCTTTGTAAAACAGTTCTCGTCCTTACTGCCCCTCTCTCTCCTCATTCACTCTCTATCTCGCTTGACCAACGCTGCTCTACGTTGCTGCCTGATCCCAGTCAACCATGTGCACACACACCTCCCATCTATGGCTGAGGCAGCGACAGTGTGGAAACCAGAACATCACCTGTCTGGCTACGAGTCTCAAAGGCACATGAGAAGTCCATCATGTTTCAATAGGCCAGCAAATCACCCACTGCTGATGTGAGCACAGGAGACCTGGAGGAACATTAGATGAACCAGATATTATCAACTGTGTTCTTCTCACCCCCACAGTACCACAGTCTCCAATGGGAAAACGGGGTCATAAAATACCCTCTCCGGAGAGGGATTCAGCACAGTCACAGCTGGAGGTCCTCTCAATGAAACCTGTCCCATGGCTGAGCTGAGTTTTCTGACTGTCACTTTATGAATGAACGTCAATCAGCAGAGATGCCGTTCACCTTCATTCATTTGGTTTCATGAAAACCGTGATTGTTAAACCCATTTAAAGTCTTTTAATAAGAGCTTGGAAATGATCACAGCTTGACCTCTGCCCTTTGTAAGGTTTCCTCTTGTTTATATTGCTCCAATGGTTGATGCCTCTTTAGATTTGATACCTCCAGTTCTGTTTTCTACTGCTGTAACATCCCAAATGTCCCCCTGTGGGACTAATAAAAGCACATCTGGTCTCATCTTATGTCTCCACAGGTAGGTCGTCAAGGCCAACCACCTTTCCACGTTTCCTCCTCTTCATAGCTGCCCTGACCTCCTCCTTCCTAGTCCACTGCATTTATCATCTCCAAGTCATCAACCTTCTCTCTTTCTCTCATGCTCTTCATTCATCAGCCCCTCCAAGATCTCCTTCCATCTTATCCACAGACTCTCCTCACTTGTCAGCACATCTCCATCTCCATCCCTCATCACCCTAACCTGCTGCACATCACCAAAGGACCCCTTCAGAGGTCTGTGGCATCTGTACCCCGGTGGGTCAGAGCTTTTTCAGCAGGGGTCTTACACAATATTAGGTAAGGGGTTTTAATGTTTTGGCTGATGGGTGTATAATATGTGTATTTCTATGTGGCAGCTTTGATGTCAAAGACAAATTTCCCTCAGGACAAATGAAGCCATCTTGGATCCTGAAGGTGTAAAGGTGTTGATGGTACTGTCAGTGAAGCTTGCCTGCTACAGACTGACTGCAGGGACGGCCTTCAGATATTCATGCCAGACTAGGCAGGCTCATTTTGGTTCAGCCTCAAGTTTAAACAGGCCCTTCTTTTACCACGGCGGAGAGAGGAATCAAGGGCAGCTTGTGGAGATGTCATGATATTCCTCCTCATTGAAGATTCAAGAACACTTCCCTTTCCGAGGACAAGCCATGTTAATGCTTGCAAAAACACATCTGATGCTAAGCCTGCTACTCTCAAGACTTTGTTAAGCAATTAGCCGAGGAATTAGAATGTCATGCTTCATTCCGGTGAGAAAGCGAGTGACGACAGTACAACAAAGCCATTGTTCATGTCCTCAAAAGGCCATCTAATAGAATTTGGTACGAGTGGTCAGCGTGATGACCAGAGAAACGTCTGCCTGAGTGACGCAGCCTCAACGGATGCTAGGCTGCTTTGCATGGATGTGTGTAGGGTGGCAGTGCAGACATGTCTCAGTTGGATGGTTAATGCAGACACATGAAGAACACAACTGCACATATGGAGTTGATCTGTGGCCCAAGCAGCGTACGAGCTTTGACTGCCTAAATGTAAAGACTTGGTTCAGTAAACTAAAATATGCAGGGCTCTTCTTCGGCTTTGTTCAGACCAGTGTGGTCACATCAAGGCTACCTGCAGATACGTGTTGTTAAAGCTGGACGCCAGTCTAATCAGGTGAACTGAGCCTATGAAGTCCTTGTTTTCCTGAGGTGCGTGTTGGGAGAACAACACTGGTTTTCTGCAGTGCTTCAAAGTCTATCATTTTTCTCCTCAAGAAGTTTTTAGGAACTGACAGTCATTGAAAAAGTGCAACAGAAGAAACCTGCAGCATCGATCAAACCTGTGATGGTGGAGGAATCCTTGAATGCTTGGATAAACGGACATCTCGATAAGATAACCTTTTAATTGTCACTTGCTTCTTTTGAAAACAACAATTTGGAATCTTTCTTGGGCGTAGCCCTGACCAGGGTCTGCACTCATCCTTCACTTCAGCTTCCATCTTTCTTCCCCTAATTTTCAACTTGTCGAGCTCATAAGATAAGAGATAAGATAAGATATTCCTTTATTAGTCCCACTGGGGGAAATATGTGGTGTAATCATCTCTTTGCATGTGTGCGTGAAATGCACAGTGATAAAAAGTAAAGGTTGTTCAATTGATGAACTGCTTGTCTGATTATCTGTTCTTGTCGTGGTCTCGCTCCAGTCTGAACAGATCATATATTGGAGCACATCTGACGTATCAATGCCCTCTCCATGTCTGTTCATAACGTGGAGCACAGACATGGGATCTCCTCACCTGTAGTTTCCCATTGTGGAGCTCCAGGAAAAGGTAGTCCTCCATCCCCGCTGCCAGGAGGAGCAGGCCGCTCCTGCGGCTGGTCTTAAACTGGATGGACAGCTGGAAGGAGGAGACATCCTGGATGGCCTGAATGCTGCAGAAGCTGTCACCAAAGTAGGAAGCTGTGGGAGGAGGAGGAGGAGAGAGGTCTTGAACAGAGGAGGAGGAGAGAGGTCTTGAACAGAGGAGGAGGAGAGAGGTCTTGAACAGAGGAGGAGGAGAGCTCCATCAGTCTCTGACTCGACTGCAGTGAGTGGGTCAAAAGCTGGAGACTGTGAGGTTTGGAGGATGTGAAGGAGAGCCCTGTGGTGTTGAGGCTAACACTCCAGAGGAGTGTTTGAGGCATTGCACCTCTAATAGGACACACGTGTGGAGAGTGACAACCCACAGTCCATACAAAGATGTGGACGGTTCAGAGATCTGCCGGGTGTTCACCTCCAACGCTCATTCACTTCAATGCAATAAAACTCTTGGTGATTAGGAGGGATTATGGATGTGGTTGTGTGTTTGTCTTATAACTGAACCCTTGTGTTCCAGATCCACAACTAATGCTGACAAACCCAACACAGATGACTGTTCTGATCTCAGCCGGGACGGAGGCAAAGCCTCCATCACCTCACCAAGCCCTTGTGATCGCACTGACAGGTGTTTGCTCTGAGCTCCCATTGTGCTTCATCAGCAGTTGGTCTCCACAGGGGGTCTGGGATCACAGCGGCCTGTCCTCTGCCAGCCTCAGAGGCGGGACATCAGAAGGTAATACGGTGTAATGACGAGCCGCTGAGGTGATGGGACATCTCTGGAACCGGGTTAGAGAAAATCAAATGAGCAAAACCAAGAGGAAAGAACGGATCTGATGCTGCAGAGAGGAGAGCAGAGCAGGCTGCAGCCCAAACAGAGATTTGTGGTGCTAAACTGAATTAGCAGCACGGTGCGTGATGGCATCTGAATGTGGACCTCCATTGTTGAGTGATGTGAACAACGTGCATCAAAGCAACCCTGAAAAGCTCGTTCTAATAGACAGGCAGCACACAGACAGATCCGTTTTACTGTCAAGCTGTCGACTTCACTGGGAAACCACAAGTGATCCAGTCAGCCGGCCAGGCTCCTGTGTTGAGACTCACATCCTTTTAACCAGAGCCAGGCAGTAACACCTACTGGTGTGTACCAGCCTCCGTTTGGTGTCGACTGGTCATGTTACTGGTGAATCTACTTCTTGTAGGATGTCTCCTGGTCCTGCCGTGCATGAAGGAAGCCAGCACGTCTCACCTTGGAGAAGAATCTGTCCTGCTGTAAGCCACTGATTTCTCCACCATGAAGCCTTTTCTGCAGAGGTTCTGAGGCAGTTCCAATTCAGCACGGAGAGCCGCGGGTTTGGCCAAGTTCTTCCAAACAAAAGAGTAATGCTAATTACAAGGGGGCCTTTGGCCTGACGGTGAAAAACAAGAGGAAAAATAATCTTTTCCTGAAGGCAAATCCATTAACAAAAAACACACAAAAAAATCCCAGCGAGCTTCATGCTCCTTAACCTGGGCTTTTGTTGGATCCACTGTGGAGAGAGGGGGGGATGAAAAGTGGCAGGGAAGACGATGCCAGGATGGCGCTGCCTGAGGATTTACAGAGAGCGGAGGCATGTTTTCAAATGAGGCACAATGGCTCCGCTCTCTGCCGTCTACCTGGAATTCATTAGTTACCAGAGCCCAGCGAGTCTCTGGAAAGAAAAGCAGTCAGGATAGAAGCCCATTGTCAATGGGTCGCCCTGTGTGCGTACGTGTGTCTGACCATGCGTGTACACAAGTGTGTGCACGTGTGTGTCGGTATGTTGGAGGATCCCCTTATTCTGTGGTGATGTTTCCTTGTTCCCAGTGCTTGATTTGTAAATCTGGAGGTGCCGGAGCAGAAGGTGCTCCGTCTGAGAGGTCACAGAGCACAAAGAAAAAAAAGGTTAAAAAAAGAAAGTCACCAGTGTCACATTATGGTGGTGAATAATCCGTTAGGCCTAGTTTACCCCTTTGTCTTGTTTTGTTGATGGACAGATCATTGATGTGATTGGACATTATCGGTTGGGAATAGTGGGGACAACTCTTTTCTTAATCGATACCAGAGGTGCCGGGTCCACGCAAATAGGTCCCGGAGCACAAGCAGTTCAAAACTGAGAGGTCCCGGAGCTAGCAACCCACCATACCCCAGCACAGCATGGACGCCATCACACAGAGGACGTGTGTGTGTGTGTATCTCCATCATCAACCACTTATCTGAAATCATGGGAACTGGAGCCTATCTCCGTTCTCATTGGGTGAGAGGTGGGGTACACCCTGTATAGGTCACCAGTCTATCACAGGACAGAGCAGTTAGGGGAACAGTGTCTTGCTCAAGGACACCTCGACACGCTTCTCTGCAGGACCGGGGATCGAACCTGCAACCTTCTGATCACCAGGTGACCTCTTTACCCACTGAACCATGCCACCCCTTATATATACATACACACACATATACATATATATATATATATATATATATATCCTATATATATATATATAT
>OMLC01100123.1:0-11674 GCA_900302585.1 Regalecus glesne
GTATCTCTGGGGGTCTTGTTCTCAAGTGAGGGGAGAATGGAGCATGAGTTGGACCGGAGAATTGGAGCTGCTGGAGCGGTATTGCGCTCCCTTTACCAAACCATTGTTACCAAGAGAGAGCTGAGCCAGAAGGCAAAGCTTTCAATCTACTGGTCAATGTTTGTGCCCACTCTCTCCTATGGCCATGAAAGCTGGGTCATGACTGAAAGAACAAGATCACGGATACAAGCAGCTGAGATGAGGTTTCTTAGGAGGGTGTCTGGTGTCTCCCTTAGAGATAGGGTGAGAAGCTCAGACATACGTGAGGGACTCGGAGTAGAGCCACTGGTCCTACAAATAGAAAGGAGCCAGTTGAGGTGGTTCGGGCATCTAGTAAGGATGCCACCTGATCACCTCCCAAAAGAGGTTTTTCAGGCACGTCCAGCTGGGAGAAGGCCACAGGGTAGACCGAGGACCAGATGGAGGGATTATATCTCCACACTGGCCTGGGAACGCTTTGAGATCCCCCAATCAGAGCTAGTGGATGTTGCAAGGGAAAGGAAAGCTTGGAGGTCCCGGCTGAAATCTGCTACCTCCGCGACCTGACCGGAGAAGCGGTTGACGATGGATGGATGGATGGACGGATAGATGGATCTGACAACATTTTAGCGGGGCTGTGTAGACTTTTTATATTCACTTAATGCATGCTTGCTGAAGATCTCCTAAAACAATGAGGGTTCATAGGGGATTGGTCCCCCCCTTTGTGGCTGTAACAGCATCAGCGAGGCTGGACACTAATTTCTGGGAGATGGCCCGGCTCACATTCAGCATCCCAGTTAATCCCAAAGGATGGGGTTGAGGCCAAGGCTTTGTGCAGGACAGTCAAGCTCTTTCACATCAAACTTGGCAAACTAAACCATGTTTTTACGGACCTTGCTTTGTGAACAGGGGGATCCTCATGCTGAAATGGGGAAGGGTCTTCCTTAAAGGGTTGCCTAAAGTTGGATAATCTAAGAGGCTTTGCTCAAATCATGACAAGCAGTTATGTGCGTATTTGTGTATTAGTTATGCAGTTATACATTATGTATCAGAGAACACATTATTCACCTGGCTCCAGCCAAATCAAGGTCAGTCCGTCAGACTGCCAGACAGTGAAGTGCGATTCAAACATATTTCCACTACACCACATTCCAATGGCAATCCTTACATCACTCCAGTCAATGCTTGGCATTGTGCTTGGTGATCTCTGGCTCGTGTGCAGCTGCTCGGCCATGGAAACGCATTTCATGGAGCTCCAGATCAACAGTTCTTGTGCAGACGTTGCTTTCAGAGGCATTTTTGGAACAAAAAAGAATCTTTTCAGGCTATACATGCTTCAGTGCTTGGCGGTCTCATTCTGTGAGCCTACCCGCTTCACAGCTGAGCTGTTGTCACTCAGATTTACCCACCTCACAATAACCGTTTACAGGGTCTGCCTTGGCAGGGCAGAAATCTGGCAACTTGACTTGAGGGGAAGGTGGCGTCCTATGACAGTCAGAGCCATGTTCAAAGTCTTGTGTGCCTTCAGTGTGCCACATTCTACTGTCAATGCTACTAATCAGAAGGGGTGTTCACACACTTTTTGGGCATACGGTGCCGAATTATCAGTGGTACATTGTGCCCTTCAGGAACAGACAAGCCAGAGGTTGTGGGTTCGAATCCCGTGGGGGGCATCAGGAAGGCCAACGGACCTTAACCCCACACGCTCCATCTAAGCCCGTGTCCAACCCCACAACGTGAGGGCTAATCGAGACAAATGGACCTCTCAGTGCAGAAGGATCATACACTCCTTTAGATGGCTTGCTGAGGGGAGTAGCATAAATAAATAGGACTGGAAACCACAGCTTTTTTCTGGGTTAATACCAAGAGTAGTTACAGGGTGGTAATTGGGTACTTTGCACAACACGCACGACGGTATAAGGGTGATTAAAGGTGGCTGCGGGGTGGATGTGACGTGGGTGTCAGGCGGATGTTTGGCGTGCAAATGCAGGTCAAAATGAACACGTGTCTTAACACATGAATGTGCTGTGTGTGGGACCAGGATTCTGGAGACAAGTGCTGGGCCCATCTGAGGTGTTGTGGGCATTACGTGACACAGGCACGTGTCCACATACACTTCCTCACTTTCGTCTGATGGCATTTGAGAAATCGTCATAACCCAGGGCTTTTCACATGGGTATGAAGAAATTCATCTGTTTGTTTGACAGGTCCTCACACTTGTCATCTTTGTAAACAAGTCAGCGCTGCACACCCAGCCTCACAAAGCAACTGCTGACAATCTCGAACCGACACCGCCGTGGCCTTTCCAACACTTCCACCCGATCCACTCTGTTCATTGGTGAAATATGACCCGACCTCCGTCTTTGTTACCCCTCATTCCAACACCTTTTCACCCAAACTCCACCCACACCAATTTACCTTCTACCTCTCTAGACTTTCTCCTTCCCTAGTCCCTTACATTCAGGTTGTCTTCACCTCTGCTACTCACTGCCAAACAAGGGGAGCAACTCACCCTGACTGGAGGATGGAAGGACCACAGTCACAGACCACAGGTCAGGGCTTTTTTTTAGCCCGCTGACCTCAGTCTTGTGAAATTAATACAATTGCTGTTGGGTTCAATCCGAAACTCCTCAATCACATTCCTCCTTTCAGCATGACTGATGACCACATTCTCATGATCAGACCAGAAGATGTTTTGATTTCACTGTAAGCACACAGCAGACTGGAAGTGCAATAACTGTAATGATTCCTATTCAACTTACATTTATTCATTTAGCAGACAGTTCTATCCGAAGCGACTTACACTCCCGCTGTGAGATATATTCACGTAGCCCACAGGCATCTTAGCGCACAAGCCTGCATGCCGTTACAAGTTTAAACAGTTTAAGTGGACTGATAGACAGTCAAATTATTCACTCAGACTTGTACAGTGTCTGCACTGCTTTTTCCTACTCCCCACTGCATTTTCATTGCTCATGTGGAGCTTGCAGCTCAATCGAGTCCAGACTACAGACTTACTGATAAGTAAGTCTGCAAGACTGATAACAATGAGTGTCTGACAACTTTACTAGCTGTTTAAGGAGCAGGTAAGAGAAACGTGAGTAAAAAACAGCTACTGTGCATCAACACCTGGTACATGAAGCTATTAGATAATCCAAGTTGCATGGGAAACTTAGAAGTGCATGTGTTGTCATTAATAAGCGAAGGTGAAGGAGGGGAAACCACATGTGAGCAAAACAGAGTGACGGAGCTGAAGATGGATGCAACAGGGACAGCACACTGTGCAGAGATGCATCTAATCCCTTGTAAAAGGGAGGGATTTGTTAAATAATCAATAGTTGTAGATTGAATGCACTGGATGCTAATCCCAGAAAGTTGAATCAGTTAATATGGACACGTCTAATGGGAGAAATGTGTCATCACCCATCAAAGAGACTTCGTCAGTCTCAACAGACTGCAACCTACTAACCTTTATGAACAGTACAGTTACATAACAACTGATGAGTGGCTTCATAAACCGTGCAAATGATGTGACCTTTAACTAAAATCACAATGGCTACATGTATAATTCACAGAGGACTGGGGAATGGTTGCAATGGTGACGGCCTACTCTTAGGTCCCCCCCTTCGCTTCAAGTATGGCTTTATATAGATGACCTCTTAGACTCCTCATTCAAACCAGCCTTCCTCTCTATCAAGGATGTGCTCTAGTGAACAGCAGAAGGCTGCACCATGTATCTGCATAAACAAGTCACTCCAAAAGAGCACAAGTGCTCATCGAACCTTCCCTGGCAGGATAAATAAGAGATGGGATCAAAAAAAATCTACCAGTTGCTTGTAGATATCTAGTACAACATGTTTCCCTGCAACCAGCTCCGTCATCATCAGACTGTCCTCTGTTGTCATATATAATCAAATGAATTAAGTGGACATTAGCCGCAAAGCCAGAGGCAATCTATTTAGCAGGACAGAGTAGTGATACAGCAACAACAGACACTGTATTGAAGACCTTCACAACAAATAAAACTATGGCTGCTGTTTGGAGTTTATAGGCATGCAGGCTGGGGAATCAGAGACGTACCTTCTGTCTGAGCCACGTATGACAGATGGTATGTGTAGTCCTGTGGTCAACCAATGATCTCCTAAGTGTATCATCTCACCTTAAACTCAATGCCAGCAAGGGACGGCTCCCTCGTTCTGAAAACCTAACCTGGACTGGGTCATCATGGAGGAGGAAATAACTTGTGGATATGAGGTATGTCAATCTGAACACTTGTTGGAAAACAATAACTGGATGACAATATATCAATAAACTACATCATATTCTGCCTTGAGATGACCATCAGCACAATTGATATTTTTCGTTAATGACCCCATTAGCTGTAGTTTGTAATGCAATGATCCTTTTATCGCCCCTTCATGGGTCTCTAAGTGGCCGAGGAAGAACTCACTGACCTCAGGTAATCGTTATCTGGGGGGAAAATTCCTCCTTAAAAACAGGAGTAGCTCTACTTCATATTTGTGGCCTCCATACACACAAACACAAACTTGTGGGTAGCTATCACAGACTTGAATCCATCACTATAGAGCTCGGTTGGACACAGCTAAGGATGGCACAGTCTCAATGAGATAAAAAATCACCACCCTGTTCTCCATCGATCAACCCTACCCACTTGACCTCTGATAACCTCACTGAACTGTCACTTTATTTGGGCCGATTTGCCTCACTGACACTGAGGACGATGTGGCAAAAATCGGTCGCTCCTCTCCATCTCTCCCCCAGCTCATCTCTATTGTGCAGCACGCAGGGACATTTGACAGAACCTCATTCACACCTTAGGCCATAGATGAGTGGACAGTAGAAGAAAAGAGTGTTTATTTAATCCAATGCTACCACCATGGTGGCATAGCAGTGGAAAATTAATGGGTGTTTTGCATGAAGGGGATCAAAGTCATGGCGCCCCATTCTGCCTTTGGTGCTTGGGATTATAGTTACTCTCTCTCCGGGGAGCAGCGAATGCCCAGTGACCTCAAAGCAAACAGCACAGTGATTTGACTCTGAGAAAACATTCACCAACATTCCCACTTAACTGGGCATGTGCTTTGAAAAAGGGAAAAAAGAATTGACAGTTGAATAAATGGTAAGATATAAATAAAGCTTTCAGCAAGTTGGCAGGAGCTGCTGTTCATTCGGCTTCAGCAAAGGCTTAGTGAAGTTCCACTTGGCAGCAGAAAGTCTCTGAAGAGCACAGATGGATAAGAACCTGGCGGCCCGGACTATGCTAGCGGACATCAGAATGACAGATGTGCTGCTAGAGCCCAACACATGTTTTACCAAGGTCTTGGATTATCCAGAAAACTCTGTTGCGGTGGGAGTTGCAGATGTACTTTGCAGGGCAGCGAGCGCATTTACGATGTCATCTGTGGCTGGCAATGAGGATGGCACTCAGAGTGTGCAAACAAAGATGCGCAAACCAGATAAGGCACTGTTGCAAAAAGCATTGTTCACTCACAGTCCACTTCATCCGATTCAGAGTCAGGGGACTGGCACGCAATAACTCAAAATTACATGACGGGGGCCATTTATAGTTTCCAATTGACCGAGCATGGGTTCTATAAAGCATGGAGAAAACCAGACGTCCTGCAGGAAACACTCCAGCATTGAGGTAGAACTTGCAAACTATGCGGGAGGGCCGGAAACAAAGCCGGTACACTTATGCGGTGATACAACAGAGATGTACTGAACATAGGTGCCTTAACCCCCTACACCACCGGAGGCCCCCTATTTTGATTCTTTAAAAAAAAGGCTACTGTAGAATTCCATGTGTAACGAAACACTGGTCAGAATGATCAAATACAGCATGTGTGGCACTGCGAACTGCAATCCAATGGATTTGAAATCCTTTATTACTGCTGTCCAATTAGCCAACATCTGTATCGTTATTAACAAAAAAGAGGATGCAGCAAGCCATTTAAGCATTCAGGAAGAGTTTCTTCTCATCTTTAATGGGATGCAAGTGACTTTTATAAAAGGTATGTTGGGGTAGTGAGCAGACTGTTGGGGTTGACGAGGTTTGGCTAGCACTGTAGCTTAACAGCAGCACTGGGATCTGTTTAAAGGGATATGGCAAAATTTCAGGTTTTATAATCAACACCATCTGCTTGCTCGGACTGAAAGATTTCAAATTAATTATTATAGCTCCAAGAGTCTTTATACGCAATCAATAGTCCAGGTAAGGGAATCACAAAGGTGTTGAATCAGTTAATCTAAACACAGTGTTTAATGCAATAAATGCTTCATCAGTCATATAGTTGACATTTTCAGTCTAAGCTGACTGCAGGCATCCCACCCTTATGAACTACATAATGCATAATGACCAAAACCAAAGATAATTTCATATGCAAATCGGCTTTTTACTGGAGTTTCAATGGTAATGTGAGCTATTCATGGAGGACTGGAATACAGTTTGGGGAATTCACATTTTCTATACAACTTGGTACTTAATTTAAACAAAGTGCGAATTTAAAAAGCAAGATGTTCATAGGCTTCACCAGCAGCTGTGGTGGATGAGAAGCTTCATTTATTTGTCATTGTACATGACCAAAATTTGCTCTCCGCATTTAGGCCATCCAATCAGGTAGGAGCAGTGAGCAGCTGTAGCGCCAAGAGACCATTTCCCATTCATTTTCCTTTTGCCTTGCCCAGGGGCACAGGCAGGAATATTTACCCTAAAATATTTGTTTTTCTGATGATGGGAGGAAACCGGAACACCCGGAGAACACCCACGCAGACAAGGGGAGAACACGCAAACTCCAAATAGAAGGGACCTGGGACGGGATTCAAACCTTGGACCTTATTGCTGTGAGGCAACAGTGCTGTGCCACCACACTGTATTGACCAGTGAGGTTCTGCTATTGAAGATTTGTTTCAAATTGGATAGAGTTACTTATAGTTTTATGGAGGTTTGATTACAGAATCTAATAATCCAATGGAGAAACTACATTAAAGGCATTTAGCAGATGGACTTATCCAGAGCGACGTACAACAAGTGTATAGGGTCAAGGTACAAACTTTTGAAGGTACTAAGGTACTAACTTTTGAAATATCTTCTGAAATAATTAAAATTCTATCTTTCCCTAAATACCATTAAACTCTTCCTCTTGAGAGCCCAAATGACCAGGACAGGATTTCTGGACTACAAGAAAGTGGAAGAAACTGACATACCGAACACTATCTGGAAAAATGCCCCCATGAGTGTTGGCAAGGAAGAGCAATTCCATTATATGGACATGGTGTGGGCACACTCGAGTAAGTGAAAGACCTGAATAGCTGGTAAAGAACGGCTCCCCAGACTTGGGAAGATGGCACAACTTGTTCTATCCCTACCTCACTAACACGGATGCAAAACAAGTCCTCTCAACAACTGGCCTGAACAAAACAGTGAAAAAGACTTGCATTAGATGGGACACTCTGTCATCCATTTTGTGCATTAAAATTGACCAGACTGTGGCCGGAGGTCCATAGTTAGTAAGTCTCATATGAGTATAGAGGTTAGGTTGGATAGAGGACTCTAGGTTCACTAGTGTCCTCCTCTGGGTCATCTGGGCGCTCATGGTTAAGTGAAGGGAAAGTACTCTGCTTTATTCTTCTCTGACGGCCAAGCACTGTGCTTTCCCCACGAGACCGTGATGTGTAAAATAGCGAGGGCTGGTCATCGAGTGACTTGGAGGACTCACATGCAACGGCTTATTCTTTCCTGTGGACGTTCTAGAGGGGTATCAAAGCAACAGATCCAGCCATAGGCAACTTGGGGAAGTCAGGTGGGAAAAAAGGGGATACAATTCAAAGAAAAAAAAGGGACCTGATTGAATCATGCTATAACAACTAAGAATCATTGATATACTAGATGATGGTTGTATTAGGCCGAAATAGGCCCGTTTGGGTGAATGAGTGAGTGTTCCTGTCAGTGCATGCGTAGCATTTTAAAATTATATTTCCCTGTGTGGGGGTCCTGGAGTGGCCTATTTAGGTTACATCCTTAAATCTTAAACGACATGTGTAAGCTGCATACTTATTCAAACCATCAAGGTGAAGTGAGTCCAAATATCTGCTTGTGATTAAATGCAATTGTGCAGGCCATGGTATGAAAATTTCATACCAGCCACCATTTTCTATGAGAAATTTTCTGCATGTAAATATTCATGTTATGTATGCGTCAGAGCTGGTGGGAGCAGCCTGACAGGAATACAGGGGAAGGATCCAAATGTAGACGACTGAGGCAGAATGATACAGTTCACTGATTTAACACACAAAACCATGGTACAAACACTCACGGGGATGGTGAGGCAGGAAAGGGTCAAAGCCAGAAAAGGCAGTCCAGGCAAACAAATCTGACATGGGGCAAGCAAGATTCTCAAGTCCAATAAACAGCCATGGTTCCAAACAGTAGATAACAGGTCTCGGACCAAAGGCTGGAGAGCAAGACATCAAACACATGGTGAGGAATAATGGAAGTGGACTGGTGTAATTAGTGAGTAGGAGATTAGGGAATGATCAGCATGTGAAGAGTAGGCCAGGTATCTGCAGGAGCAGGTAATGGGAAAGGAGAGAAAGTCTGAGGGCATCTATTGGAGAGCTTGAGGATGGCAGGTAAGGGAAGCATAGTGTGGGCGTGTGCATCTGTGTGGAAAGACTCATGGGGTAAACAGAAAAAAGGCAAACACAGATGGAGAGAGAGAGTAAATGTGCCAGATTTGTGGGATTGTAACAGCATGTCATCTTTCTAATACTTAAATGCAATAAAATCAGATGGTTTAACAACCTTGGGCATGGAGCCACCAGCTCTTTATCTCGAGTATAACATCTCAGTTATGGGGAAAAAAAAGCCTTGCATTGAGGCTTAGAATGTGTTTATCTTCTCCCACAGGTGTGGCAGCATTTTATTCTGGTCTTACAAATGTAGTGGCATAGAAAACTATGAAACTCCCATCGAATTCCCAAGACTCAAAAAGTTCAGAAGTTGTCTTTTTCCCATCTTCAGATTCTGCACGAGCTGCATACAGATCTTTTTAAACAATGACGGAGGAATGATACAAGGTGTGAGATATTCTCCTCCTGGGTGAAGATGTATGTCTACTTTTTTGACATGCTGATGTTGTTTTCTTTCCCTCTCTCCAAGGGAGTTCTTGGATCCTTGACCCAACTTCTGATTAAGTAGTTGACGGATAGCTGGATGGAGTTTTTGTCTTGTTTTTCCCACTAACGTTTTTACCACCTTTTTGAATTAAATGAAAACAAAGTGAATCCAAGTCTACACAAATCCGGGTCAACGCCTATCATATTTCCCTCCAATGCATGTTGCCGCACCCTGAGGAAATGTGAGATTAAGTGGGACATCAAGATTCCGAAATGAAATTCCTTCTTCTTCTCATGGAATGTGAGACACGATTTAGATTAATAAGAGAAGTGAGTGAGGTGTAGGAAAGTATCCAAACTGAATGGATGAAAGCAATGTTGGAATGGAGGATGCTGCTCAACACCGTGTAACTTCTCAGCTAAAAATAATCTTCATCATTATTATGCTTCATAAGCAATCGGTGATATCAGCAACCACTGGGATTAATGATGCAGGTAGTTGCAATCATGGAGAAGGAACGTGGTTGCAGATGAGAACCAGAAAGGTCTATCAGTAAAAGTATGTCATTTCGCTGATGTTTTTCTTTCATGGGAAGCAAATTGATTTCATGACATTTACTGGTGCTGGTTTGAACCACACACAGACACACACCACTCACTCATACACATCACTGGTGACTGCTATCTATGTATGTCTAAAAGCCATGTTTGTTAAACTCATGACTAAGGGTTATCTGTTCTCTTCCGTGTAACTCGCCAAGTATAGAATGACACAAATACAAGCCAGTGTTAAGGGTCCACTTTCCCACAGGGCCTACCCAAGTTAAAAATAAATATATTCCCCCATTGTATTGCAAAATATTTTGTTTTGAAGCACCTACATATAGCACATAAATATGGGCATTGCCACTGTTCCCTAGCCAACTCTCACCTTGGTGGTGAGGGATCCTCATCATATCTCGCTAAGAGAGTCATGACATGTCAGTGCCATCACTCCTGGGTGGATTTGCATCTATTCCTGTCACGTCATTTTCTGTCTGTATGGCCCGATTGGCCTTCATTCATTTTGACAGATGTTGCCGTCACAAGGAATAAAAAAATGAGGCAGAGATGATATAGCCCCTGCCATGGTGGTGGATGCAAGTTCTAAAATGGCCTATGAGGCTATGAATGACAAGCTGCAAACAAATGTCTTAAATAGAATTACAACAAAATGTAATCGATAACTAAGTTCCAATGTGAGCATATGATTAAACATGAATGAAACAAGTTAGCATCCAGAAAGACTTATTGCATTAAATGTCACTAACAGTGGCTTTACTGTACTTTGGGTGGGGAGCACGTGAGCTCACATTACAGGGACAAAGTACATTCATAAAATCACAGTAAGGTAAAACTTGATGTATAAAGAATAAAACATAATTTACAGAATACAAAACTCAGAGGATAACTGAATTATAACTGAATTCCAAGAGATATATTATTAGTAATGATGATCTCCTTTTTAAGCATGGTGCATATTAATGAATATTTAAAAATGCAAATACACCAGATCTAGGCAAAGGGCTAACTCTCATCATATGAAGATATATCAAGTGTCATTGAGATATTGAAATAATTTTTTACTCAATCTCAAGAGTGACTCTGTAAGGGCTCTTTTATCTTGGGTCAAGAAATACACCATGTGACCCTTTCAGGAAGCTACAAACAAAAAGGGTAAAGTTGGAATGGACAGATTTTTGGCACTAGCATTATGTGTCTCTGTTTACAGACATGTGTGTAATAGAGCTCTGTGTCCTTAACCAGTCCACTGAACTGGCTAATAAGATGACTTACATGAGAGAGGCCAAGCCATCAGGAGCCAGTTAAATTTTCAGTTGCCATCAATTTCACAGTGAATGTTTGTCAGCCACTGTCAAGTGTATTCACTGTGAGCCCAAGAATGGAAAACTTTGCAGCACTAAATACATTTGGAAGAAAAAGAGTTATTGGACTAGATATGGAAGACTTTCAATTCTAAAGTCATGACTGGCAGACTGCTAATTGCCATTGATTAATGGAACATAGCAGAGAGGACGTGGCCCTTACAATACACACAAAGACCTGGGCTGCATATCATCCCCTCTCTCGTATATATATATATATATTCCCTTATCAGTCCGGCAAGGGAAAATTTGGGTTTCTCTGCATTTTAACCCATCCTATTGTATAGCAGCAGTGAGCTGCCAACATATGGTGCTCGGGGAGCAGTTAGGGACTCAATATTTGCTCAAGGACACCTTGAAATGCTTTCTGCAGGACCGGGGACTGAACCTGTCACCTTCCAATTACCAGATGACAGCATTACCGACCAAGCTATCCTGCCCCAATCAATCAATACACACACGCACACACACACACACACACACACAAATCATTGTATGTATGAATATAGTGTATATATATATATAAAATATATATATATATATATATATATAGTGCATAGCTCAGCTCAATGGCTGCAGCAAAAAGGGAGACAGAC
>OMLC01100134.1:0-11389 GCA_900302585.1 Regalecus glesne
AGACAGAGAGAGAGAGAGAGAGAGAGACAGAGAGTGAGAGAGAGAGAGAGAGAGAGGGAGAGAGAGAGAGAGAGAGAGAGAGAGAGACAGAGAGAGAGAGAGAGAGAGAGAGAGAGAGAGAGAGAGAGAGAGAGAGAGAACGGAGGGGGCCGTGTGGGTGGATGGGAGACAGAAAAGAGGAGGGAGAAGAGGAGAGGGGAAACTGGAGGTGTTTGGAAACGCTCAAACGGATTATTGCGCATGCAGCAGACTGAACTAGCAGCGGCTAGTGAAGACCAACTAAGAGTGAAGACGTCCTGTGTATCTGAACGCTCCACACACCCACCAGGGCTTTTATTCAGCGTCGCTACACGGAAACTTACAGAATTAGGTCTGTTCTGCAAACTGCACAGCTCCGGTGATGCTCACCAGGCAGATTGTCTCCAACTTCAACAACGGGCTTGCATGAACCACGACTCCCTCTGTCCCCAGCAACTGCATGTGTTCCCCGTCTGTTGCACAGGATTACTCTCTCCTGCAGCGGTGACGATGGGTAAGCTGTTCTGTCTCCTGTTTACTGACACGTTCCCTCACTCACTCTTTAAAGGCAACTGTAGGCAGACCTCAAACAAGAAGCTTTAAGGTTTCATGTTATTCATCGTTTGTCGTGCATGTCAGTGACTTAGCGGCCCCGCTGCTTATTCAAGCCCAATCAATAATCCATACCTGAAATCCTCTCATTTTCCACCATTAAATAAGACATCTCCAAGAACTGGCCAGATTCACATAATCCCCCACACTGGGAGAAGTCAAAGTTAAGGCTAGTCATCCCAGCCAGAATCCACCTGCTGAAGAGGGATTTTCCTCTTCAACCTCGATGAATTTTTAATCACATTTTTGAGAAACTGCTTTCTAATTGCCTCTCCTTCACACTGTACCCCCACAGGATCCCTGCTCTGGGACTGGAGGTTATCGTGTCTTCTCTTGCAGGCGACTGCTCTGCTGCTGCTTTGCAAAGGGGAGAAGACGTGCCCCGCAGGTTGTCGCTGTGAGGGCAAAATTGTTTACTGTGAATCTGGCGTCTTTCAAGGCGTCCCGAATAAAATCTCCACCGGATGCCAGGGTCTGTCTCTACGCTACAACAACTTGCTGGTACTGCTGCCGTACCAATTTGCTCATCTCAATCAGCTTATCTGGCTCTACTTGGATCATAATTCCATCAGCTCCATAGATACTTTGACTTTCCGCGGTGTGCGCAGGCTGAAGGAACTGATCCTCAGCTCCAATAAGATCACACATCTGCACAACAGCACCTTCAGCGCCGTGCCAAACCTGCGCAATCTGGACCTGTCCTACAACCAGCTGCAGTCTCTGCACCCGGGCCACTTCTACGGCCTGCGCAAACTCCAAAACCTTCACCTGCGCTCCAATGGCCTGAAGCAGATCCTGGTTCGCACCTTTCTGGTGTGTCGCAGCCTGGAGTTTCTGGACTTGGGCTACAACCGCTTGCAGACCCTCACCCGCACCACTTTCTTAGGGCTATTCAAGCTGAAAGAACTTCATTTAGAGCACAATCAGTTCTCCCGGATTAATTTCTTCCTCTTCCCTCGTCTCGTCAACCTCCAGGCCCTGTACCTGCAATGGAACCGCATACGAACCATCAACCAGGGTTTGCTGTGGACCTGGCAGAGGCTGCAAAAGCTGGACCTGTCAGGGAATGAGATCCAGGTGTTAGACCCAACCGTTTTCCAGTGCATGCCCAACTTACAGATCCTCAACATCGAATCGAACAAGCTCAGCAGTGTGTCAGTGGAAGCGGTGGCAGCGTGGACCTCCCTGACCCACATCAGCCTGGTTGGAAACACCTGGGACTGCAGCCCCTCCATCTGCCCACTCATGGCCTGGCTCAAGACCATCAGAAATGCAAAGGACATCAGCATGATCTGTAGCAGTCCCATGTCAGTTCAGGGGGACAGGGTGGTGGATGTTGTCAGGAACCACTCCATTTGCGTGGAAACACTAAATGTAGCCCCGACCAATGGCGTGACGGAACACTCCTCCATCACAGGTGGGAATGTCACCACTATCCCGTCTCCCACTGAGATGGTGGACCACAGCACTATGATATACAAGTTCACCCCTGCACATGAGACCCCTAGCGGAATGGACGGAGAGTCGACAGAGCCCACAGCCCCGATCCCCACCGCCCCCATCTCTCCCGAGACCTTGACATCATCTCTCCCAGAACCCCAGTTTGAGCACATGGCCTTCCATAAAATCGTTGCAGGCAGTGTAGCCCTGTTTGTGTCAGTGTCATTGATCCTTCTCGTTATTTATGTCTCCTGGAGGCGCTACCCCAACACCATGAGGCAGCTGCAGCAGCACTCAGTCAACTACAAGCGTAGGAAAAAGGGCCAGAAGCAAGAGCTGGACCTTAACTCTCAGCTCCAAGAGTACTACCTTAGCTATCATTCAAACTCTGAGACTATGGACACTCTGGTGAATGAGACAAGGCCGTGCACCTGTACGGTATCCGGATCGATCGAATGCGAGGTCTGAGCAGTAAATTTAATGTGAAGGACAAAAAAAGTGCAATTGCAAGTTAGACGTAGATGGTTTTTCATGGAATCAACGCTATAGTGCTATTCTGCGGTGTTTCCGACGTGTACGTGTTCATCTCTGGTGCATATCATTATGACTCTGTTAGGCCGAGGGGGAGCCAGGATGAGGAATAGAGTTAGGCTGGGGGATCTTTAAGTGCTGACTTGACTGACACGGCAACGGAGGGCGTTCAGCTTTGAATCAAACAACGAAGGTCTCAAACAAAGTTAATCTTCTGCAGCAAACGAGAACACTTCAGTGATGGACAGTTACCTTAAACCATAGTGTCATAAAAGATGCAAACACTTCTTCTATGCTAGTATTGATTTAGATGGTAGGTGGCATGTAAAGCACTTATGGAGAGAGTGTGTGTGCGTGTATGGCACAAGTATCACAAGCTGAGCTCTGATGAAACATTATGGCAACTTATGTTCCCTGACATGTTCATTAAACATCATTATCATTATTATTATTTTATTATTATTATTATTGAGAATTGAATTTGGGTTGGCACAGCTCTGGAGGTAGGGCGGTCATCTGGTAATCGGAAGATCGGTGGTTTGATCCCCAGCCCCTGCAGAAAAGGTGTCAAAGTGTCCTTGAGCAAGACACTGAGCCTCTAACTGCTCAAGCCCTGCGATAGAGTGGTGACCTGTCTGAGGTATTTCCTTGCCTTTCACCCAGGGAGTGCTGGGATACGCTCCAGCATGACTCCATGACCCGACTTCGAATAAGCGGTTGATGATGGATGGATGGATGGATGGATGGATGGATGGACGGGTGGATGGATAGAGAATCGCATTTACATGACTACTGTAGGGCATCATCCCTGAATACCATCAATGGGATGGCAGGGAGGTTAAGCAGAAACCATCCAAATCCAATTCCCTTGTATGCATAAGCACACTTGGCCAATAAAGTTGATAAACAACAAAGAAATATTCAACAGAGAAGTCGATACTGATTCTGATCTTGTCCTGTGAGACACAGCATGAATTAATTCTCCTAAATAGCAGTGTAAATCTCTCTTCTCCAGTACACTTTCATAATTCATGATGGTGTTGCATTCTAGTTCCATCAAGTGAAGGATACATGCTTAAGCTTTACTATTCCTATCTCAGGACTGACATTTTCTAAGCTGTAAAAAACTGTTGTCAGGTTAAATGAGAACCTTCATCCGTCAAATCTGTTCTGTCAAGATAGATTTTTTTAATGGCCTATTGATTATTGATGGCGTACATAATGACATGATAATGTGACATTCTGTGTATTGACAAATCTATGATTAAACATAACATCGGTTTGTGAGTAACGGTGAAAACATCCGCTCATTATCGGTGATCGTTCCTCAACTCGGAGTTATTCTGAGTGGTCTACATCTGCAACAGACCGAGTCGTGTCTTCCACAACCCATGTCTCCCACACTGTCCCCCGTGTATCCCCGGTATCTGCCCTCCATGTCACAGTGTCTCCAACTCAGGACTTAGGACCAGTGCCAATCCCTGGGATGTAACTAGATGGGTAAACAGTCTGGATGGGCCTCCCTATGCCCTCAGTTTTAACACAAATTTCAACTAGTTTGAGGCAGGAGAGGTTAAAAGAGTTTTACGCGAGAGACCAAACGTTATTGTAGCCGCAAACAACTGTTTGCTAAGTAAAGAGATGGCGGAGTGGTGGTCTCCTGAGTAGAGAATGAAGTCACACTCCCTCTATCTTTGTCGTAATCCGAGGAAAAATTCTGGTTTTGGCAGCTGATCCGGCTGTGCCTGCATGCTAAGCGCATCACGTATGCATATGAGGTAGCTAGCATTAGCAGGATAGCTTGCAAGCTAATAACTACGTTGCGTGGCTTAAGGTCACTCGACAGACCGAAGAAGCAGCTCCTTACCGAGCTGAATGCGTTCTTAAAAGGTTTATTTTCATGCGTTAGAATTAGTCCCCATGTTGTGGACCTAGGTGGAGTTAGGAGATAAAGGCTGGTTCTCCTTCCTGATACCCTGTGAGGCCTGGCTCATCATTTCCAGATGTGCACCAGAAGAAGAAACTTTATTTGTCGTTGCGCATACGTTATATAAGATTTGTCTTCTGGATTTAACACATCCTATTGTATAGGAGAAGCTGCAGCATCCGGGGACCAACCGGGGTTCTTTTTCCTACTGCCTTGCTCAGAGGCACCGGCAGGAGTATTAACTTTAACATGCATGTCTTTTTGATGGTGGGAGGAAACTGAAGCACCCAGAGGAAACCCACCCAGACATGGGGAGAACATGCAACAGGACCTGGGACAGCCTGGGATTCAAACCTAGGACCCTCTTGCTTGTAAGACAGCAGTGCTGACCACTTGGCCACCATACTGCCCTCCACCACTGAGCTACAGCGCCCCCACCACCACCACCACCACCAAACTGAATATGTCACTGAGTTCATACACATCATGATTAGTCATCCCCGTGTTGTGGGGCTGCACTTGGCCTTAGATGGTGCGTGGTGAACGAAGGCCGGATGCCTTCCCTGACAACCTGCAGTACATTCAAACCCGTAACATCTGGCTTGTCACTACCTGGAGTCAATCCTGTACCACTGAGCTACCACGCCCCCAAACCTAATACGTTACAAGTCAAGTCAATCTTATTTGTACAGCCCATTATCACATAGTATGAATTGACCTCAGCGGGCTTCACGCTAACAAAACGTCCTCCCCTTAGACCCTCGCATCAGATAAGAAAGAGATCTCCCTTCGAAATACATTCAGCAGAGGGAAAAGATAGGAAGAAACCTCAGGGAGAGCAACAGAGGAGGCCTCTCTCTCCCAAGACCCACAGGCCTACAATGGAAGTTTTGCATACAGAACGCAACACAATTTACAGAACACAACACTGAGAGCATAACAGATCTATGATGGAATTTTAAGAAAATTACATTATACCGTAAAAAACAACATTACAACCAAACCGAATGAAACAATCGCCAATAGCATGAAGGCAGCTGGGAGGTTTGGTTTGCTTTGGCCTGAGAGGCAGGACCTCTGCTTTGCTTGAAGAGCCTCTGTTCCACACATTTTGCATGTAATCACTGGGTGTGGAAGTGCTGTTTTCCATCTCTGGAGAGTGAGGAGGAAAAAAAGACAGGCTGTTGAGAGAGTGGGATGGCTACAGGTTTTTCTTTTTAAAAAAAGCACTTCAGAACCATCACATGCCTTGCTCTCCCTGCTGTTCATTTCCTCCCACCCTCACTCTTCTCAGCTCTCACTGAAAGGAGAGAAATTAAAGTGCACAAGGACATCCACGGGCAATATATTTGTTCATTCAAGCTATGATTAGGGAGTGTTGCCACTGACCTCTAAGAGCATCTTGTTTGTCATCCATCAAATCAAAATAGGCTTTTTTGGGTTGTTTTTTGGTTTGTTTGTAGAGAGTCAGTTCCGACCAATAATCCAGTGTTCACCACAGTCAGCCTTACGTCCCCCATACTTTCAGCCAGACATCCGTACAGGAGCGGTCTGTGTTGTCCCAAAACCACCACTCGGATTGTAGGATTTCATCCATGGAGCAGACAAGCAAATAGACACAAGCTATCCTTTGTTACTATGGTCACATCTTTCCGGGGATACTTCCAAAGTGTCTGAATGAATGGAGGTTATCATGAAAATGAGTCTTGCTCTCAATATTTCCCTTTCACAACATGCGTCAGGGTTCCTTTTAGCCTTTAGTGCCTCAGGGTTTTAGCACAATACCAGCCAATGCTAGCACAATCCATTCTGCTTCCAGCAATTTGCTACGTGAGGCATTTCTTCAGAGGTCAAATTAAAGCATCTTCAAGTTAGAAGTTTTTTAAAAAAAATAAATATGAACACAACGAATAGGTTGTTGACCCCGTTTTGGCAGTCGTCGTAATTAGTGTTTGATTTGTCATAATGTGACTGATGACATGGGTTGTTCGCCTGAACGTCGTCAGGTGAGGAAAGAACGCCGATTAGAAAACCACAGAACGCCTCTCACAGATCCTGTATCAGGACAAGACGTGGTGGAAATGTAAAATGGCATCAAGAGATGACAGATCATTAAGTAGCTCCGCAAGCAGACATCTAAATTATACTGTACACCCTTGAAGATTCAATCAAGAGAAAATAATGTCTGGATGCACGCTCAGTGCTCGAAGAGAAAGTAATCTTTTCGAGTCTGCCGAGGGACCTGAGTGTGAGATGTGTGGGGGAGATGACGCAGGCAGAAAGGGAAATCGTCAGAATCATGCCTGTGAGAGATTTGTGCAACATCATCCAGAAGTGATCTCCTCCGTTGTTCGTGTAAACACCGTGAAGGGTGCTTAAGTCCAACTGCACTGGCGGGCATACAACATTTTGATGTCAAAACCCTATTTGGGGCTCAGGATGTTAACTAGGGGCTCTTTTCTGAGATGAAAAGAGCCCACATTCTGTCTGAAGACATTTCACAGTGCGAGTGATCCTCAAAAGGCACAACAGCATCAATATGTCATGATATATATGATGATAAAGCTCCTGTGGCTGCAACTTCATTTCATCACTTTGGCTTTGATTGTCTGATAAACTTTTCAAATAGTACAAAGTAATTTGCTGTCATTTTTCTGAGCTGTCACCAGGTTTATGTGCATACGCACTGTTCATAATGCACGCCCTATTTATAGCCTATGTTCTTTTAAAGAGCAACTACACCATAAGCTAGTCTGATGAGCTGGCTGACATCCACAGGTTAGAAATCATGTAAAGGTCAAAGACATGCCAGACATGGTCATGGTCGTCCACGATGTAAGCGTAGCAGGATGAGCACAGCTAATAACGTTAATAGTAGCTGTGTTCTTTGTATGTGTGCCAAAAGACAGCATTGACAGTACTATTGATAATTGTCAGAACTGGCTCTGTCTTTCTTTCAATACCCCTAAATCAAATACAGCCATGATTCATGTTATTAGCTATAGCTGTGTTCACCCTGCTATGCTAACATCGCAGAGTACCAAATGGTCAATCGACTCATTTCTATATAGTACTTAAGACAAGATAAGATGAGATAAGATGAGATAAAATATTCCTTTACTAGTCCCACGGGGGTAAATTAGGGTGATACAGCAGCAAAGTGGCAAGCACAGTAAGAGGCATCAAATCTAAAGCATAATATGTAACAGCCATTAAAACAAGGGGGACATATGACCACCATATACAGTATGAACAGGAAAATACATTCAGGTTTAATTACACGTCAGGTGATCCAGTTGTTCACGTATTGGATTTGGTCTAGTGGGGGAGCAGAGCTGATTATAGAGCCTGACAGCTGTGGGAAGGAAAGACCTGCAGAAACGCTCCTTCAAACACCTTGGATGGAGTAACTTATCACCGAAGGAGCTCTCCAGTGCAGTGATGTAGTCCTGCATGGAGAAGGAACCATTGTCCTTCATGGATGACAGCTTAGCCATCATCCTCCTTTCTCCCACTACCTCCACACTGTTGGGGGGACATCCCAGGACAGAGCTAGCTCTCTTGATCCTACTTGTTTTTGACTAGCAACCACTCACAGTGCTTTACAACCCATGGCTCACATTTACTGAGCATGAGAAATGAAGGCCAGGTGCCCTCTCCTGAGGCCCTGTGGTGGGATCAAACTCATGACACAGGTTCCCTGCTGCCGAGCACTCCTGATACCAAGACCAGCGTTCACATATGGTTGACTTTCACATTTTTAACTCATGGATCTTGGCAAGTAAATAAGATCGAATAAAATCACTTATGGCCATAGTGTTTTTCCTTCCTTCCTTCCTTCCTTCCTCCCTCCCTTCCTTCCTTCCTTCCTTCCTTCTTTCCTTCCTTCCTTCCTTCCTCCCTCCCTTCCTTCTTTCTTTCTTTCTTTCTTCCTTCCTTCCTCCCTCCCTTCCTTCTTTCTTTCTTTCTTTCTTCCTTTCTTTCTTTCTTTCCTTCCTTCTTTCTTTCTTTCTTTCCCAACAGCAAGGTCCAGCTATTTCATTACTACCAGCCGTACATGAATAAGAAATGTCTTAACTTAATTTTTCCCATGCTGTTCAATTCAATACAGTTAATGTTAGCTGGAAGTCACATGAAGTATGAAGAATGAGTCTTCGAATAAGGTGCCATTGTCCCCAGGTGTTATTTCACCAGTAGTATCAGGAGAGGTGGGAATGTTCTTTTGGCATAGTACCTTTTATGTAGTGTGCACCACCTGTAATCATTTGAAAACTAATGGTTCTAACCTCATGTCAGTGCCACTCCAACGTCCCCCATTTGAGCAGAGGCTCCATTGCTGCCCTGTTGCCGCCATTGTTTCAATCTGTCAGAGGTCCTTCAGAATCAACCAGTAAACTTTCTACTCGGCCATTTCATGACCACTCTGAGTCTTGATCCTATTTCAAGAAATTTATAATATCTGGAAGTTTGTTCTTTTTTTTGTGGTATTGGAGGACAAGTCATATTTGAGAGTAATCGGCCTGAGACGTGATGCATTTGAAGTGTGCCAGTGACCCGACAGGCCATGATGAAGACCTTGCTTGTGAAGCTGTGGGTTTTAGTCCCAATGTCAATTTCTGCTATATATCTTTTTTTCCCTTTTAAAAAAAAAACCCAACCTAACCCTTATCCCCATCTGAGGTTTAGCCAATTATGCCCAACTAACTATGGACCTCCGGCTGTGGTTGGAAACGACACAGCTGGGATTCGAACACCCGACTGCATGACACAGAGATGTACTGAAGACATGTGTCTTAACCCTGTACGCCAGCGGAGGCCCCCTGTTTCTGCTGTGTTTCATCTCATACTCTACCTTCCATGGATATATTTTTGCCCATGATATGCCGCGGCATAGCTCTGGTAGGGTGGTCTCCTAGTGATTGGAGGATTGATGGTTTGATCCCCGGCCTGCACTGAAAGCGTGTCTAAGTCCTTGAGCAAGACAGTGCACACCTAACTCCTCCCTGGGTGCTGCGGCTGCTCACTGCTCCCATGGACGGGTTAAATGCAGAGAACAAAGGTCATCGGTTGTATGTACCATGAGAAATATATAGACTTGTTCTTCTATAGAGAGCTTGGGGACATGTGGCCTTCCAAGGTTTTGCCAACATGACAGCTATTTACTAATCCATCATCAACTGCTTATCTTAAGTCGGGTCGCGGGGTCACGCTGGAGCCTATCCCCGTGCTCATTGGCTGAAAGGTGGGGAAAGACCCTGGACAGGTCACCACTCCATCACAGGGCTTGAGCAGTTAGGGGGTTGAGTTTCTTGCTCAAGGAAATCACAGCAGGGGTGTAAAACACATCATTATTCCCAAGGTGGGCCTCTCGTCAAGTGCCACTCCTTCAGCTCTGGAGCTCTGCGTAGCTAAGCGCCAAGGCCTAAACAGCTTTTCACTGAAGCTCGTCAGTCTGTCGATAAAGTCGCTGTTATTTGCAAACAGCAGAGGAAGTAAAGAGTTCTTTAAACGACGGGGTTTACTGCGCCCCTCGGATATAAACGGAGGCACACGTCTCATAAATGTGAACGAGGACGAGACCCTAGTGTGTTTTCCTTTGCTCTCACATGCATAAACAGTACACCGAGCAGAACGACTTGAGCATCGCCACCTTGATTCCATTCGCGCTCGGCCGCATTGCGACGTAGCCAGCATCGTAAAGTCATTTAGCCACTTGACTCTTTAATGTATGTGTGTATAACGCATAAACGGGGAAAATTCTTTGGTAGCGGTTATTTTTCACCAATGCTGTGGTTTCTGAATAATGTGTGATCAACTGCGTTTGTTGGCCATTTGGCCGGCAGCCTCTCCTCCCCCCTGGAGCTCATTCCCACCGCTGACCCCATGCAGAGCCCGCTCGTAGATCGTTAAATCAGAGCCACGCGTTACGAGCCGAGCCAATTAAGCAGATTGATGAACTTATTAAGCAGAGTGACTTCAGTGCTGCCATCTTATTTTGATTTGTGTGGGATGATATTAAGGAATACGGTTTCCCCATAAACTCGGATAATGCCATTACTTTTAAGGTATACCAACACCACAAAATGGAAGAAAGATGTCCTGTGTGGTTTGGAAAGCAAGCGTGGCTTTAATGTGAGATTTTAAAGCTTCGGCATATCCCCGTCCAGTTTCTCAACTCAGAAATACTTTCTCTCGGCGACCGTGTGATGATGAGTCACCGCCTTAACTAATAAAAACTGAAGCAATTCATCAAGAGCAGAGAGAATGGAGGCTTTGTTCACCGTAGACCTGACACACATGCACACACGCACACACACACACACACACACACACACTCAGGTAGCGATGGCTGAAGAAAAACGCAGCTTCTGCATTTTTCACATCCTGCTGTCCTTCCTCCAGGATCCAGGAGCAGCAGGCAGCCCTTCCCTTCAGTGCTCGGGGAGAACATTCCCAGTGGATGTCAATGTCAGATTCAGGGACAGAACAGGACAGGATAGGACAGGAGAGGAGAGGACAGGACAGGACAGGACAGGACAGGAATGGATAAGACAGGACAGGACAGGAGAGGATAAGACAGGACAGGACAGGAGAGGACAAGACAGGACAGGAATGGATAAGACAGGACAGGAATGGATAAGACAGGACAGGAGAGGATAAGACAGGACAGGACAGGACAGGACAGGACAGGACAGGAGAGGAGAGGACAGGAGAGGAGAGGACAGGACAGGACAGGACAGGACAGGACAGGAGAGGATAAGACAGGACAGGACAGGAGAGGATAAGACAGGACAGGACAGGAGAGGATAAGACAGGACAGGACAGGACAGGATAGGACAGGAGAGGAGAGGATAAGACAGG